>CABEEJ010002360.1:42248-114255 GCA_901482245.1 Timema douglasi
AAAAAAAAAAAAAAAAAAAAACATCCCTATAAGCCCCCTTCAAACCTTCACGAGGAAAAGAGGGAAGAAAAGTAAACGATAAAAAAAATACATCCCTACCTCCCATCCCTATATAAAATGAGGGAGGCATGCGAACTGGCTATTAGTTACGGGCAGAGGGGGTGAGGGAGGAGGTAGATCTCGCGGACATGCTACTACTGTACTAGGTTGAAACTCAGCCACTGTTTAAATCATGAGTAGATATAGACCGAGGAAGGAGAGGGCTAAAGGAGACAGAGAGGGGATGAAAATCTCGGAGACAAATAACTATGCCACATATTCCAACACCCATCGCCGAAAAAAAAATGGTAACATTCGTTTGACACATGTAAAGGGGAGTCCCGGCACTCACACACACATACACACACACGTGTATAGTGACATCGTGTCACATATATTTCAAACTTAATATGTGTGTGTGAGAAAGAACGAAAGAGAAAGAAGAGACAGAAAAAAAGAGAAGAGCCCGAGGCAGAATGAACTGCAACACCGCGACAGAGGGAAGATTTGCGATGAAATGTTTCCTACCCTGACAAATAGTAGGTAACCCCCACGCCCCAACCTCTTCTACTACCCTCATTCATTAAAGTTAATTTTTCCTTTTCAAATTAACGCGGAGAGTGCATGTAGTAACAATGAAGAGATTGTACGCCGACGAGAAAATATATAGAGGCACGCTAGTGCTGCTCTTGGTGGCGATAAAAAAAAACTTGTTCGGGATGTTAACTCTGGAAACCTTTGATGAATGTGATGGTATGTGTGTGCTGCGTGATTGTGTGACCAAGCAACTTTGTAATCACTATGCGTTTAACAAGAAAGGCCTTTTTAACGGGCAGGAAGTGCATATTAATCTCGATGATTTTATTTGCTGTTATTTTTGAGATTTTAAACAAAATGAATACGAATTTTTTTTAGGATACACATGCAGTGTGATATAGGTTTATTCTACTCAACAAATAAGAATTTTGAGTCAAATGTTATTTTTTTATGTAATGGAATTATAGACAAGGGTCTTCTCTGTGCAGTAAAAAATATGAAAGTGATTCCTGCATTGTGCTGTGCAAATCTACAGTAGCCCCATGGCTTCTTTGGTGCTGGCGGACAGATAAAAGCTTTGAAAAGTTACCATAGCAAATTATGTATCGCTACGCCGAACCATATAATCTGCAAAAAACATGTGTTTAGCAGCTGTCACTTCTGACAGTCAAATTTAGGTATATACCTAAATGATGACTGTCAGAAGTTAACTGTTAGCTGTCAGTCAGCACCAAAGAATCCATGGGGCCACTGTACTACCAATTTGTAAAGTTCTTTTCTTCATTAAGCAACAAACGTCCAACCACCAAAATGAAGTAATTCGAATGTAATGTTGATAAGCTACAAACAAACGACCAAGTGACACAATTTGCTGCTTTATTTAGTGTAAATGTTTTTACTTGTCTGTGATTGATTCTTATAACTTATAAGCTATGTAAGTAATCCTTTTTGTGATATTAGTTGTAGGGGGCCTATGTTCTCTTTGAATTGTAAAAAAATAACCCTTTATTTATTGTTCTAGAAGTCCTGAAACATGTTTTTAAAGATATTTTAATTTTTTCGTTGACAATATATACTCTAAGGCATCACTTTCGCAATAGACTAAGACTGCCAATGATGGGGAGATCGGAGTTTGATCCTGGTCGGGTGTGGTGAGGGTGGTTTTTCCTAAATAGTTTCCCCCTCTATCTATCCATGAAAATGCAGGTACACTTCCTCTAAATTCCACCTTTCTCATCTCTAACCTATTAACGTAATCAATACATAGGTGTGCGAACCATCCGGGTAGTAAGATGCGATGCCAAAAAAACTATTTTTTTTATTAGATATAGTAACCTTTTGGATTATATTTTGTTTTTCCTTAAATAACCAAAATTTAACCATTTTACGGTTATCTTATCGAATATATATATACAATTTTTTAATTGCAAAATTAGTGTTGTACAAATAATATAAATATCCGATAAATACTATTTTATTAAAAGATGTACAAAAAGTTTTTTTTTGTCAATCGAAATACTGTACGAGATTAGTATTTTAATTTTATTTAAGTGTAACGATGAGCACGGACCAAGGCACATAGCATTCTCATAAAGCTTGGTTTGCCGGCGACTGGTAGTTCCGGGTCTAGAGTACCAGACACAAGTACTGATTACTCAGGGTGTCTTTTTTCCCTTGATAGTTCATAATTTTCCCACTTTACCTTAACTCAGACCCGGGTACATTTCCTTTAAATTATACCTTTCCTAACTCGTCCCTGTTAGCGCAGTTAAAATGCTGATAGCCCGGGCAAAAATAAAAAAAAACATAAATATTTTGGTTTGTTCACTCCTTAACTATTGTTTGTAAAAACCTAAACAAATCATAAAACTCAATTTTGTATTTTATTTATGATCACGAGACACAAAAATTTAAACTATTGGTATACAATGAACACATCCCACATTACACACTGTTACTGGTTTGATACAGTCCAATTGTCATAGGAAGAACCTTATCTGACATTTAGAAAAGTTACTAATCTACTTTCACCAATTCATAGATCAATTCATGTTATCTACAGCTTTTTATAGTTTACAATCAATACCTATGCAATACCACTAATAATATAGTAAAATATTATCAATGCTGGCCGAAAAGAAATGAGTTTTTATTTTCTAAAAAGCTCTCCTAATAAATATTGTATCATATATAGGCTGTATCGTGAGGATAACATGACAAAAATACTTAGTAAAGTAATACTATAGATCGACTATTGTGAAGCCAGGACTATTGACCTGAGGAGAATGGTATATTTCCAGTCCCCATGCGATACAACCATCACTCGCCGTACCGAGAGTGTTGGCGACCAGTTGCCGGCAACAGGTGAGGGATCAAGGGGGCAAGCGACAACCACTGAACCGGTCAAAAAACCTGACATTATTGAGTCCAGCAGTCATCGCGGGTCTGCGCAAGATGAAAACAAATATTTTTTCCCAGATTGGTGGTATATGTAGCAACCTGTCCCCACATTTATTTTCCCGCCCGTTTGCCGTTAATAAGAAGCTTGCTTTAGTTTTCATTAAAAGAAATATCCCCAATACGGCTATTGCTAAGTTATATATTTTAAAATAAATATTAACTAAAATAAACTATCAAGTATAAAATATAGAGAACTTATCTACAATATATATTAATAGGACTGTGATTGGTGTCCTGGTGGTCTAGGGGTAAGGTGTCGGACTCCTGTGCTGGGGTCCGGGGTTCAATCCTTGGTCCCGGCACAGCTATATCTGATTACCATACCCTTCCTTCACCTCTGGCAAGACGTGTATTAATCACAACTAGTGAATGTGGGGGAATGCCGGGCCTACACCGTGGTTCGGATTCCACGTTAAACTGGAGGTCCTCCATTTTATCTCACAATCACCCTACCATTACACATTAGCGTAAGTGCGTATAACCCGAACGGGTAGTAAGACGCGGTGCTAATAATAATAATAATAGGGCAGAGCACTTTACTATCAATCCGGGATATCAGCATATTTACTTACACCAAAAGGGTAAGGACGAGAAGGGTTTGTTTTAAAGTAAATGTACTGGAATTTGCGTAGCTATAAAGTGTGAAACTATTCAAGGAAAACCCTATTCAGTAAACTTTACTAGGATTCGAACCTCCACCTCTGCGTCAGTCCCAAACCATAACAAGCCATGTTGATGTCTAAGCTCACGCGCTCACCGATGCGAATTTGATTCAATTAATATAATAATACGAGATGAGATTGTATTTCAGAAAATTCAAAAACATTCGCCTGATAAGGGTTCAAAAATCCATTAACAGAAAAATTACAACCTGCACTTATGGTCAACCTGTCTAAGGCATTATAGCTGGATTGCTAATGAAGATCGGGTTGATATTCGAATATAGATAGGGTGACCTGGGTATAGTTGTTCATGTGTGACTCATCGCTGTGGTTTTACCCCCATCTAGCCATGCTATTGTGGGCACACGTCTTCTAAAACCTTGCTCCTTTTTTTTACTCTATGGATTAAGCCGCTAAACATTCCATACGAAAATATGTAAGGATAAAAATATACGAGTGGATTCAGCTAGAATAGGACACAGATCCACGAGTTTAAGTTGACCACGTAAGTTCCCTCAACAACACTAAAACACTCTATAATTATTTAATAAAGCGAAATTTTTTTTTAAATGACAAAAAATAATATAAAACATGGCATATATGTTACCAAAAACAGGATAAATAGAGTAGCTAGAATAAAAACAATAGAAGGAGAGATAAAAAGAATAGTCAAGAAACAAATATATAACCTATGTATGACTTCCATTTTATTGCTATCCAAGGTAACACTGAGTTACATCAAGTCAAATAATAACTAAGAGAACATAAGTTTTTTTTCCGTCACTTTAAGGAACAGATATTAATTAATGTCAAGAAAAACTTTGCTCATACAGACACATCAATAAATTTCAATTAAATTTCCTTTTAGACTTTCATTATTGATGAAAAATAGTTTTGGGGTGTTGGATACTAATCACTTCAAACTATTACTTCAGTACAAAATGTATAGTAATAAGTATAAAGTAGCATCAAAAGCAAAACAAATAATAGGTAATATCAAGAAACATCTTTGAGAGACGTATGTAACGGAAAGGTAAAACGTAAGGTATACACTTGTTTTTGCAGAAGGTCCATTCTCAAAAAGATTTTTCCTACCAAAATCCTAATATAATAGTAGAATTATTGTAGAGAAAAATACCTTTTAGAACACACTTCTTACAAAATTAAGTGTATACTTTCCTCTCGGATCATAGTAATTTATACATGTCACAGATTAAATAGGAACTTTAATTATCATTGAACATGTACATAGCTTTGGGCAAATAAAACTTGTGAGTGAGCCTTCTTAAAAAATAAAACTCATGGGCGATGTTCTTTGCGCCAGCGCTATTCAATTCTAAATATTGTTTTTTATAACTTCAAAAATAAGTCCTATAGGAATTACTTGCTTAAAAACCAGCACTGCCTGTTCTATAGGAAAACAGGATATGACCCCAAAAAAACAGGAATGTTCTGAAAAAAAAAAGTACTTAAGGTAGTAACATAAAAAAAGAGTTTATTTTAATGAGCTGTCCATGAACTTGAAGGGAATATTTTCATTCCGAAATAGTTTGTGTTGCTATCAACCAAATAACTAACTTTATCACATATCTCTAGTATGTGTATCTATAGTTAATAGTTATCTAAAGAGTGTGATAGTAACCATACATAACACATAACCTTCTATGCTGGTGGACGGGGTTCAATCCTCGGTCCCGGCAAAGATTTATCTGATTACCAAACCCTTCCTTCACCTCTGACAAGACATTTTGTGAATGTGAGGGATACCAGGCCTCCACCGTGGTTCGGATTCCACGTTAAACTGTAGGTCCTTCATTTCATCTCACAAACACCCTACCATTACACATTAGCGTAAGTGCGTATAACCCGAATGGGTAGTAAGACGCGGTGGTAATAATAATAATAATAATAACATAAACAGTAGTTTTATTTTAGTGTGTTAAAAAATATTATTTCCCTCCCTAAAAACCTCAACTTTACTGAGTAAACCTAATGATGTTTTATCTCATTGATATCAGCTTTAAGTTTATGACTATTTCAAACTGTTGCTACAAAATATTGGACAATTATATACTATTAATTTCTAGATATATTGCTAACAAATGAAATGTTCATAGGCCACACTTAAAGCAACGCAGTCTAAAATAAAATTTAAAAAATCCACTAAATTATACACACAATATGGGTGAGGGAGAATGAAAAAACACTTAATTTTCTGTATAATTGAATTTCACACCCTTACGGTGAATATTAAAGAGCTATCGATCAACGCAAAAAGTAAAAACGCTAATATTAGAATCCTTCCACCACCAACCAAATACACACATTCTAGGAACAATAACTCTTCTACTTTCTTACCCCCACTGGGGCACCAACCACCCCTATCCCTCCTCCCTGTAGCCAGAAAAACCCTTTTTATTTTGAAGAGGATGCCAAGCTTAGTGATATTTCCCTTCCCATCCCTACTTCCCTGATCCAATATAAAAAGTATAAATGGTTCACACTTGGAAGCATAAATTGCTACGAGTTTTCGTGAAACTTCGGGAGGTGGGTAAAATAAAAGAGGGGTGGGAGGTGGAAAAGGAGAGAGAAAATTATGGTGTGAAAATAAAAATAAAATGAGGGGGAATAAAACTGAGAAGGGGAGAAGATGAAAATGAAAGGGTAAAAGAGGGAGATACTTGAGAATGGGTTAGGCCCAGAAGGTTTGCCTATAATCCAGGCAGAGGGGAGAGACTGATATTTACAGCCAATTACCTTGGCTTGGTCCAACAACAGATTGGGATGCTAGGGACGTGCCAAAACTCACACGCTGGTGCCAATCACACAATATGTACATGTTTATGTATATAAATATATATTTATATACACATACATCTATGTAACATATTTATTTATAAATAAAGAGGTAGAAATAGGTGTAAATGTTTATTTTACTTAGGAGTGAGCAAAATAAGGGAGTTATACTTTCATCCCCATCACTTTAAAATAAATTAACTCATCTATATGATCTAGCTTACGGGTTTCAATAATAAATGTAGACATCAATAAAGTGCAATATAGACGCAAACTTGTAATTCCTAGTTGTGTAGTCAATTAAACATTACGAAACTCTCTGTAGATTGTAATATTAAAAAACTAAAATTAAAAAAAAAAGTACGACTTTTAAGGTTAATTATGGGGCCTTAAATGTATACAATTGAATTCCAAGAAACCCGCCTCGGTGGCGTAGTTAGCTAACGCGCTAGTCGTGTTGCTCTAGATTGCCGAGAAAAAGAAGATCTAGGATCGAATCTCGATTGGGTGAACTGGTGCAGTTTTTTCCTAAATAGTTATCCACTCTACCTCCAAGCAAATGTGGGTTCACTTCCTCTAAATTCAATCTTCCCAATTCTTAATCCATTACCGTAATTAGTACTTAAGCGCATAGCCCTACTCACAATAGTGGCATGGCAACGAGGATGGTGCAATTTGGAATAAAATGTACTTGCATTCACGTTAAGGTAGAGCAGAGACAAATTTAAGAAAAAACACACCTTAAGGTCACCCGGCCAGGATTTGAAACTCGATCTTTCCATTCCCGAATATCCAGTATTTTTGATGGTGACGCTTTAGTCCAGCGGTCAGCAATCTAGGCCTGCGGGACAGATCCGGAACACCAACTGATTTTGTCTGGCCTTCAAAGGAATTCGCAAACAAACGTGTTCATAAAACTATACTAAAGACTAATTATAATTAATATATGAGGGGGAAAAAGTGAAATTTTTTTGCTCAGTTTTTTTATTCAAACTGAGCCACCCTTTTTTTTTCCAACCCACATGCTCCACGATATTAAAAAGGTGGCTGACCTTTACTTTAGACTATGTGACCAATCATACAGGTCACATATTGAGTTTTCATGTCAAAAAGGTGGCTTGAAAATGTCTAGTGAAATTCATGTGAAAATCTGTCTAGTTTAATTAATGTGAATAAAATATTAACCCCATAAATAAACAGGGTAGGTCAAGGTTGGAAACATGGTCTAATGTATTGAGAGTGGTTTCCCTAAATTTGGCCTCCCTCCCTCTCCATCTCAAATTTGAGTACATTCCCTCCAAATTAAACCGTTTCCAATTCTACTTATCTTAATTATGTAAATACGTATACCCGGACGAGGCAAAACCAACAATAACCATCACGTAATTAATATTTTGTTAATTTGTTATACGCATTATTTTCTTTCGTGAAAAATAACCGGGGGGAGGAGGGGGGGGGTGGTTGGAGGTTAGCCGAATGGCCACCGTACCGCATTCTGACCTAGAAAGCCCAAGTTTGATCTTAAAGAGCCACCCACGTTGGGTTTGCTTTATTTCCAACAAGGTGGTTTTCCATATCATCTTATTTAAATTTCAGTTTTAGTTTTCATCATTTCATCCTTTTATTCGATGCTAGGCAGATACATTTTCTTATAAGAACAGGTCACATATCATTGTTGCTCACTTGTCTCAGCGGATAATGGAGTTGTCTATCAAGTTCTCAAGACATTTCAATATCAGGCTTGGTCTTTTGTTTTTACATTATTTGAGATATTTAACGTGTACTTACTCAACCGGTTGATTGTATCTACATACGATAATTTTCTATGAGCGAGAGACAAAGGGTCTACCAAATTTGCCGGGAAAGGTATTTTCAAATATATACTTTACAGGGTTATTTTATATGCCCCAATCGATATGGGTCCAACGGCTTTACTTCCCCTTCGAAGAAAGTTGTGTTACGGATTTGTGTCACTAAAGAAAAATTCATCGACCACAGCTGAGTTTGAACCCACGAACATCGGGTCTTGAGGCGAGCAGTTTACTCCAAGACCACCAAGGTCTTCTCAGACTGGGTCAAAGCTAAGTGTCACTTAAGCTCAAGTTATCTCCCGAGTCTTGCTTGTGTTTGTTAACTATAACAAAATGTACATCTACTTAAAAAAAAAATGGGGGTGTATATTTTAAACTTACAAATTATATAAGCATATGACATACAAACAAATCAGCAGATTATTCATACTATGAAGGGGGAAACCCCAAATCCATCAATATATATTTTTCGGCCATGGTGGAAATTGAATCTGGACCCTTTAGTTCAGTAGACATACGGGCTAGGACATTAGCTACTTAAAAGTTCTCATAATTGATGGATATTCCTTTACGCAAGAGCAGTTTAATTCTAGCCTGTTTGATAGACCTTGGTCCAAAGTGGCGAGTAGCATTGAAGTGGATTCCTTCAACCTTGCCGAAATTAATTGCCTTGGTAGTTAATTGACTTAGTAACAACTAAAACTATATTTTAAAAATTCTAGCAAAAACTCTTTAATTTAAAGAAAAACACCAAATTAAATTTTATAAAAATTATTCACTCTTTGCCATATATGACCATTTTTAAAACTTATACTGTGTTGGGAGTCCGGGGTTCAATCCTTTGTCACGGCACACACTTATCTAATTGCCTAACCCTTCCTTCACCTCTGACAAGACGTATATTAAACACAGCTTGTGAATGTGTGGAATACCATGCCTCCACCGTGGTTTGGATTCCACGTTAAACTGGAGGTTCTCCATTTAATCTCAAAATCACCCTACCATTACATATTAGCGTAAGTGCGTATAACCTGAACGGGTAGTAAGACGCGGTGCTAATAATAATTTAAGACTTATAAAATAATTACTTTGGAATATGTTTTATAAATAACTTTTTTTCTAAAATGCTATTTGTTTTTACTACTAGTTCAAGTCTACATATTTACACCAATAGGGTAGCAATGATACAAGAATAATTTAGATAAAATGTGCCTGCATTTGTGTGACGAACGAATGTCACCAGAACCAGTTATTCTTGTCATTAGAATACGATACTGACGTCTTAGCCCATGTTCCCACGACTGTAAGCTATAAGCAATAGACATAATCAATTGCGTTGAATGAGTTTATTCTAAAATCAGCTTCTAATTATATTTTAATAGTGGTAAATGTGAAAAGGAAGCTCATCCGTTTAAACTCGAAACCTCAAATATCTGGACCACGGACGAGGTTTACATTTAAGAATCGGAACCTTAAACCCATATTATTATTTTTTATTTTTTTATTTAGCACCACGTCTTACTACCCGTTCGTGTTATACGCTTTAAATACTAATTACTCTAATGGATTAGGAATCGTGAAGGTTGAATTAGAGGAAGTGAACCCGCATTTGCGTGGAGGGAGAGTGGAAAACCATTTAGGAAAAACCACCCCCAGTTCACCCAAACGAGATTCGAACCTCGATTTCCCCGTCCTCAGCAGTAGAGCTCAACACGACAAGCGCGTTAGCCAACTACGCCACCGAGGCGGGTTTAAACCCATATAAACCGAGTGAAATCACAGCAATAACCACAACGGTGGCAGCATCGAACTCACCTGTTCAACAGACCAGCGTGTCACTGGTAATCACTCTATGTATTAGTGGGTGTGAGAGAGAAAGGGGGTGGAAGTAAAAGCGCTAGGGAGAGGGGGGGCGTTAATGTCAGATGTTATCGGGACAGTTTCCTGCCCAGGCAACTTTCCTACCCCCCCATCTATCCCTCTCTCAATCAGTGTCGATAGTAATCGCAGGGAGAGATCGATACCTTGTTCCAAGGTAGTGAGAGTATGTCGTTACTTACCCAGCTCGTGGTAATGATGTAATACTCGCCATGATCAAAAGGGGGGAGAGAGAAAAAAAACTTGATGAACTTAATAAAAACTTAAGACGGGAGTTTTGGAAACACGAGTTACGGGCAGTTTTTATGTCAAAACTTTTTTTTTTTGCCAAAATAAATAAAATATTGATCCAGTAGAAAAATAAAAGAGTTTAATTTTCCTCGCGTGGTTATATCCACAGTTATTTAATATCTGTCATGAGCAGAGCGGCATTAGATGACAAACTTTTTAAGTGAAGGGAAAAAGTTAGTTATCAAGTCTCAGAATAACCTGTTGAGGTCTTTATGAGAATAAAATTAACCCCTGTGTTTCTACTGGAGAACTATTTTATTTGTTTAGACCCCAAAAAAGTTTTGCTATAAAAACTGCAAAAGGGTTGACAGCTTCTCTAGTTTCCAGTGTTAACAGCTTTTTTTTTACCCATATCGGTGGCCCCTTGGTTTAACACACTACTATCGCAGTATACTGAACTGCCGATGACGGGGAGATCGAGGTTCGAATCTTTGTCGGGTGTACTTAGAGCAGTTTTCAAAACTGTTATTTCACTCTCCCTCCATGCAAATGCGGGTACACTTCCTCTAAATATAACCTCCCTAGTCTCTAAAACAATTAGTGTGATTAGTACATAAGCGTACAACCCGAACGAGTAGTAAGACGTGGTACTAATATATATTTTATATATATATATATATATATATATATATATATATATATANTATATATGCCCCGAACCTATCGTCATTTCACGTTTACCATTGTTACCAAGGCCAGTATAGGTATAATCCAGCGTTTAAAAATAGCCCAACAAATACCCAAATAAAAGTAGAAATAGCTCTTACATGAATAGTAAAAAGCAATAGTAATAAGCTCCCTCATTTATTGTTCCTTCAGTTATTTAGTGACTTGCTTCGGTGGCCACATAGTCTAAGGCGATACTCTACTGGACTGCCGATGGCGAGGAGATCGGGGTTTGATCCCAGTAGGTTGTACCAAGGTATTTTATAAACGGTTGTCCACTCTCCCTCCACACAAATGCGGGTGCAATATATTTATATTCAACCTTCCTTATCCCTAACTAAAGGATTTAGTACATAGACATGTAGCCCAAACGCGGCGAATAAAAAAGGTATTAAGTGAATCGATTTCCGTGTCTTTAACTAACAAAAGCCCTATTTGGTACGTATATGATATGGCTCACTCTATGACCAAAATTAACCTTTTGGTCTCACTTCAAATTATGATATCCAGGCCTTTGTGGATCTCTTAGGGCCAGTTCCATAGTCAGACTTAGTACGCCTCATGTGCGAGTCAATACTAAACACAAGATGACATCTACCTAAGCTCGAATGGAATAGACCGGTTTTGCATATGAAATTGGTCTATTCCATCCTGGTGTATGTAGGTGTCGCCCTGTATATAGTATAGCGCTGTACTTGAGGCTTACTAAGTCTGACTATGGAACTTGCCCTAAATGTATGAAAATGGTCCTTAGAATTCCTCAAGTACGCGAAACTGGCTCATTTCATTCGAATCTGGTAGGTGTCGTTTTATATTTAGTGTAGTACCGCACGTGAGGCATACTTAATTTGAACATTAAACTGACCCTTATTTACAGTTATAAAAAATAGTCTCTTTTTTTTTCACCGTGTCTACCTGTTAAGGTTATACGCTACGAATATAGTCACTCTAATGGAGTATGGATGAGGAAGGAAGCATTTCAGAGGTAATTTACCAGCATTTGTGTGGAGTGAGAGTGGGAAAACATTTAGGAACAAACACCCTCATTACACCCCACCAAGATTTGAACCCTGATTTCCATGTCACCAGCAGGCCAGTCTAACACTTTAGGGACTAAGACCATTCGGCCACTGAAGTGGGTAGTCTTATACTATATCTAATTTTATTCAGCCATACATCGAATCGTGTTGTTTTTAACAAGGAGTGTTGTAGACAGCCTCCATAAAAATTTTGGAGGTGCAACTTATTCAGTACCAGCTATAATAGAGTAATAAGCCTCTAATGACCCGTTCATGGGGGGCAGACTACCCTAATGAGAATGTTTAGGGTATGACTTGTTCTATGGTGAGAATGTTTAGAGTATGACTTGTTCTATGCCGACTATAGATCGTAGCAAGCCACTAGTGACCAGTTCACGGGGGGCACCCTACCCTAATGAAAATGTTTAGGGTACAACTTGTTCTGCGCCGACTATAGATCGTAGCAAGCCACTAATGACCAGTTCACGGGGGGCAGACTACCCTAATGAAAATGTTTAGGGTACAACTTGTTCTGCGCCGACTATAGATCGTAGCAAGCCACTAATGACCAGTTCACGGGGGGCAGACTACCCTAATGAAAATGTTTAGGGTACAACTTGTTCTGCGCCGACTATAGATCGTAGCAAGCCACTAATGACCAGTTCACGGGGGGCAGACTACCCTAATGAAAATGTTTAGGGTACAACTTGTTCTGCGCCGACTATAGATCGTAGCAAGCCACTAATGACCAGTTCACGGGGGGCAGACTACCCTAATGAAAATGTTTAGGGTACAACTTGTTCTGCGCCGACTATAGATCGTAGCAAGCCACTAATGACCAGTTCACGGGGGGCAGACTACCCTAATGAAAATGTTTAGGGTACAACTTGTTCTGCGCCGACTATAGATCGTAGCAAGCCACTAATGACCAGTTCACGGGGGGCAGACTACCCTAATGAAAATGTTTAGGGTACAACTTGTTCTGCGCCGACTATAGATCGTAGCAAGCCACTAATGACCAGTTCACGGGGGGCAGACTACCCTAATGAAAATGTTTAGGGTACAACTTGTTCTGCGCCGACTATAGATCGTAGCAAACCACTAATGACCAGTTCACGGGGGGCAGACTACCCTAACGAAAATGTTTGGTGTACAACTTGTTCTGCGCCGACTATAGATCGTAGCAAACCACTAATGACCAGTTCACGGGGGGCAGACTACCCTAACGAAAATGTTTGGTGTACAACTTGTTCTGCGCCGACTATAGATCGTAGCAAACCACTAATGACCAGTTCACGGGGGGCAGACTACCCTAACGAAAATGTTTGGTGTACAACTTGTTCTGCGCCGACTATAGATCGTAGCAAACCACTAATGACCAGTTCACGGGGGGCAGACTACCCTAACGAAAATGTTTGGTGTACAACTTGTTCTGCGCCGACTATAGATCGTAGCAAACCACTAATGACCAGTTCACGGGGGGCAGACTACCCTAACGAAAATGTTTGGTGTACAACTTGTTCTGCGCCGACTATAGATCGTAGCAAACCACTAATGACCAGTTCACGGGGGGCAGACTACCCTAACGAAAATGTTTGGTGTACAACTTGTTCTGCGCCGACTATAGATCGTAGCAAACCACTAATGACCAGTTCACGGGGGGCAGACTACCCTAACGAAAATGTTTGGTGTACAACTTGTTCTGCGCCGACTATAGATCGTAGCAAACCACTAATGACCAGTTCACGGGGGGCAGACTACCCTAACGAAAATGTTTGGTGTACAACTTGTTCTGCGCCGACTATAGATCGTAGCAAACCACTAATGACCAGTTCACGGGGGGCAGACTACCCTAACGAAAATGTTTGGTGTACAACTTGTTCTGCGCCGACTATAGATCGTAGCAAACCACTAATGACCAGTTCACGGGGGGCAGACTACCCTAACGAAAATGTTTGGTGTACAACTTGTTCTGCGCCGACTATAGATCGTAGCAAACCACTAATGACCAGTTCACGGGGGGCAGACTACCCTAATGAAAAGTGTCGTGCACTAACCATATCGGTCATGTATCTCTCTCAGAGCTCGTGTTAAAACACTAATCAATAATGCACCTCTGGGAAAGGGTGAGACGGGTTGGGAGGAGGGGGAGTGAGGACTGTATGACGACATTTTAATCACCCTCACACATACACACACCCTTTCACACATGCGATGTCTACAATAATTTGGCGGGGCAATCAGACACATGCACGCCTGATGGTAGTGTATTTCTCGCCTTAGGGGAAGAGTAAGGGAAGGAAGTGAAAGGGTTTTATTATCGTTGGCGTCAACGACCCTTGCTGTAAACGTTCTAGTCCAAGTGTGACCGAATTTGCTAGTAAATGCAAATCATAAATCAATTTAAAACACGCCTCAAGATACATCTTAATATACAAGGTGTACCGTAACATTTGGGACCAATTTCATCGGTGTACAGGAGACACGAAAACAATAGAAAATAGTTCATAAAAAACACGTGTCTCATTTGACCTTGTTTCCGAGTGTTCCAGCTTAACATAATAGGAAGTGTTCAAATTGGCTAACTTTGGCCTGTATGCGAATTTGCAGTCGTCGTGTCGTAGAATGCTGCAGGAGTTCGGAATAACCTGGAATAACCCATAAAACATACAAACTCAACAGGTTGAGATATATCGAGTATGTTATACAAACAGTTTAGTGGAATCACTTGTCCCTAACTTGGAAACAAGGTCAAATGGAAAACATGTTTATCTGAACTTCTTTTTCAATGTTTTTGTGTCTCCTGTCCACCGCTGGGTTTTTTTGTGCACCATTTTCCACTACTTGTTTGAGCTAACAGCATATTCACATTATTGGAGTAGGGATGAGTAAAGTATACTTTAGAGGAAATGTACCGATATTTGCGTGGAGGCAGAAACACAGACCACAGTAAAAAAAACATTCGGTATATCCAACATGGACTTGAATCCTGAAAGTTCTGTCTATTTCATCATTTGTGTAAAAATAAAAAATAAACTAAACGCTATATACCAAAGTTATTAACGGCCTGTGAGGGGTAGAAATTGTAAGAGTAGCTTAAAGGAAATGCAGCCTCATTAGCGTGAAGATAAATAGGGGAAAACACTCTTAGTGAACAAGATTAAAACTTCCGACCTCCTTGCAACCGACAATTCACCGTATTGCTCCTTACGGACTCGTAAAATATTGCTTATATGTTTATTTTAATAAAACTTTTACTTTCATTTTCAATTATTTTAGGTATTTAACCTGCAATTTTTGAACCGATTGATTATTTCAGGACACGATAATTTCTACGAACAATAGTGAAAGAGACTACCAATTTTGCCGGGAAAGGTATTTTCACATACCTTTTAGGGTCATTCACATGCCACAATCGACAGGGGACCGGCGGCTTTACTTCCCCTCCAAAAGAAGTTGTGCTACAGATTTTTGTCGCTCAAGGAAAACCCATTGACCCCGGCTGGGTCTTAACCCACAAACACTGGGTCCTTAGGCAATAAATTTACCATAAAACCACACGAGATTATCGTAAAACGTGTCATACTTTTCCCTTAGAAAATTATCAATCTTTTGAAAGAGTGAACATTGAAAGTTGGGCACGTGGACTAAATGTCAAGATGGTTTTTTGTGGCTTGCCGGTGAAAGGGAGGTCGGAGTTCCAATCTCGAAAGGGTGTATCAAGGATGGTTTTCCCTAAAAAGTTTCCGCACTCTATCTTCACGAAAATGCGGGTACATTTCTTCTAATTTCTACCTTCCTCATTCCTAGTCCATCGTGGCACAGAATGATTTAAAAAAAAAAAGATGTCTTTCTTTTATAGAAACTCTACTCAAGTTAAGTACGATTAGCGAATCGTACGAAACTTAGTGTTGATTTAAGAATCATTTTTCACACTTTGGTGAATAAACCTACCGAATAGTTACCAAAACGTGATTGAACCAGACCCTCTAAGAGCTCATTGATTAGCGTCTGAACCGCACTTGTGGGCACGCGGAGTGAATGTAAGGATCGTCTAGTTTGGTATACTTGTGATTGAAATGTCAGAGTTTGAGTTACAGGGCTACAATAAGAATGTATTTTTTCCCTCAGTGTTTTTTAAAGTTCCTTTGCGTAAATGCCGATGTATTTTCTAAAATTTTGCCTCTATCATTACCACACCATTAGTGTTGTAAAATATGGATGGATAGCTCAGAATCCGTGAGAGGAAAAACAGAAAATAAGATATTTTTCAAAAAACTTTTTACTCAAGTAAACAATAAAACCCTAGAGGGCACCTGGTGGTTTAGAGGTAAGGTGTCAAACTTTTGTGCTGGGGGTCCAGGGCTCAATCCTCGGTCCCGGTACAGATTTATTCAATTGCCAAACTCTTCCTTCACCTTTGACAAGAAGTGTATTAATCACAACTTGTGAATGTGGGGAGTCCCAGGCCTCTACCGTGGCTCGGATTCCACGTTAAACTGTAGGTCCTCCATTTCATCTCACAATCACCCTATCATTACACATTAGCGTAAGTGCGTAATAACCCGGACGGTTAGTAAGACGTGGTGCTAATAATAATAATAATAATAATACCCTAGACCCACACAAAAGTTATTTTTGAATCCTTTTTTCCTCACCTCATTTTATGCCCCTTTAAGATTGAAAAGTGGGCAAAACCAGATTCAAACCAGAGTCGCTAAAAGGTAAAATGATCAGTGGCTGAAAGATGCCTAGTGCTCTCCACCACGGCCAAGGCAACCTTGCTTCTGATAGTTTTATTTGGTTCTCTATCAAAACATCGGCATGACGTAACCACCGTAAAATCTCAACACAAAGCATCCATTTATTCAGTAACTTGCGGAAATATGCAAGCGGTTAGCCCTATTTTTTGGTTCGCCGTCTTGAATAGTTATACTTTTAAAACAAATTATCATGTCGAAATTGGATAGTAGGATTTGTCCCCCCAACATTTTTTTACTGCTTACTGATTTACTTCCGAAACTCGACATTGACCTACTAAGTACAAATAGGTCGGTCACGTGACAAGCAAAAGACAAATAAAAGAGAGACAAGAGGAATTTCCTCTTACAATGGCTCGATTCTCAAGACGAAAGAAAAACAACCACACCGCATTGTTCCGTTTGTTTTTCTGCGTCGGATTAGTTATGAGACACGCCGACACGATTCGATAGAATTGATTTGCTTATCAACACCCATTCGTATAAGATCTAGTTTATTCCATGGGTTGTTTTAAGAGAGACTAGGTTTGTTTTATGAACAAAAACCAGTTTTTTTTAATCCTAAGAGAGTGAAAACCCTAAGTTATGTATAATTTTATTCAAGAAGTCAGCATCAATGTAATTCGTTTCGGTGGCCCCGTGGTATAACGCACCACTCTTTCATTAGACCAGTCTGCCGATGACAAGAAGATCGAGGTTTGAATCTTGGTTGGGTGTAGAGTAATTTTTAAAAAAAAAGTTCACTCTCCTTCCTCGCCAATGCGGGTGCATTTCATCTAAATTATGTCTAAATAATCCCTAACCCATTAGTGTAATTAGTACATACGTGTATAGCAAGAATAAGTAGTAAGAAGTGGTGCTAAAAAGATTACTTTCTTTGCTCCGCACTTCACTAGTGGTTTGGGAGGTTCGCGTCTAATATATAGGGCATATATAACTTATATATATATATATATATATACATATAAGTTATATATATATATGTGTGTGTGTGCACCCTTTAAACATATATATACGCGTTTAATATACGGATGATTCATCAAAATCTTGAGTCCGATTTTTTTGTCGATCACAATACTTTCTTTACCTTTAAGATAGCGAGATAGTAAAAATAATGATACAAAAGGCATAAATGAAAACTTACTCTATGGCACTAAGAATTCGAAAGTTCATTGCCACACTTACAAAAGTCCACCCCCCCTCCCTATCTTAAGCTAGTTCTATCCAGTCCACCTCATTACACCCTGTCCTTATCTTGAAATAGTTTTATCCAGTCTAACTCATTTACACCCAATCCCTATCTTGAGCTAGTTCTATCCAGTCCATCTCATTACAAAATGTCCCTATCTTGAGCTATCCAGCTTACCTCATTAGGGTCTATCTCTTTCTGGTCCATTCTAATTCTTTCTTCCCATTTGCATCTAGATCTTCCCATTGGGTTTGCCAGCCAATACACGGTTCTAGATTCTCCCATTGACGCTGCATGTCCGGACCATCGTAATCTACGAGACTTGAATGAAAACTAGGAACCATTTAAATTGGGTGTCTAGACTATTAATATTGTCAAAAACTTAACTTATGTGTGTATTCAAAAGAGAACGTGTTTGAACCCAGATTGGAGCCTGCAAGTATAAATTCACCAGGTAGAATAAGGTTAGCACACGTAGTCCGATATAATAAGGAGAAATACCAGGCGCTAAAAGCCCAGGTGTGTTAATTAATTACATCACATCCATACATCTGGAATTAAATTCAAACTATTAATTTATACATTTGTACCTACTTTTGATAGCAGTTGGGAGAATAAGACACATTTTTATGGTTGGTTGAGCTTTTATATAGCGTTTAGCATGGCTGATTAATTAGCGCCTAGGAGATCATTAGCATAATGTGGTTGACCCCTTGATGTATCTGGCTTGGGTTCATTTTTAGGAATTGTTTCGACGCTCTTCAGCACCACCACAAGGGGCAAGGAGATAGGTGTATTCTTAGACCACTTAACAAAACATTATGTTTTATGTTAATAGAGAACGGGGGTTGAAGGGGACGCGAGACATGGCCAGTGTTTTTGTAGTGGTTATAGCAAAATATTTGGGCCAAGATAAATAAAATATTACTCCAGTAAATACACAGAGGTTCATCCTACACCTTAACTCAGTTTGTAGCGTATCTGCCTACTGAGCTAGGGGTCCCGGGTTTGATTCCCAGTATGGCAAAAAATGTATCATTGGGGAAATGTGGGTTTAAACTTTCACAGTGATGAATTAACGGTAGGGGACTGGATATTGTGTTTGTCCTAGACTTAAGTTAGGTTATAATACATATGAAGCTATCACAGGTCTAGCAAGCCGGTAATGGAAAATATATGGCTTGAATAAAAAACTGACCAAGGCCACAGGCTGGGAACAGTAATGAATGTAATATAAATAATAATAATATTTAGCACCGCGTCTTACTACCCGTTCGGGTTATACGCTTTAAGTACTAATTACTCTAATGGATTAGGAATTGGGAAGGTCGAGATAGAGGAAGTGAACCCACATTTGCGTGGAGGGAGAGTGGAAAATTATTTAGGAAAAACCACCCCAGTTCACCCGACCGAGATTCGAACCTCGATCTCCCCGTCCTCAGCAGTCGAGCTCAACACGACAAGCGCGTTAGCCAACTACGCCACCGAGGCGGGTATGTAATATATATATATATATATATATATATATATTATATAGTCTAATTTTCTTCCCACAGTGATCTCAAAAGTTGTTGAATATCTGTTAAGGATATCTTGGGATTTAATGACAACTTTTTATCCTCATTTATGAAGTTTCTCATCTAATGTCACTATGCTCATGACAAATAGTCAACAAATGTTGATATCACAATGTGTAGAAAATTAAATTATATTTTTATAATGGAGCAATATTTTAATTATTTTGGCCAAAAAAAGTTTTGATATAATAACTGCAGAAACACTGGCCTTTTCTCACGTTTCCTGTAACCGCTACTTAAGTTAAAATAAGCTGTAAAAATTGTGTGAGTGTAGAGGTTTGCATCCACAATATTTAGTAATACCTTTGAGTGCTGGTGAAGGCACAAGCATGTTTTAATTTGGTTGATTCTATTTTTTTTTTGCTGGGAAGTAATTTCCGTTCTCTTGATTAGCAAACTTTTGTTCTAAAATAAACCTTGTTTGAGACCTTGTCTAATTTCTGATTGCTAGATGGAATATCGTATTTATTGAAGTTTAACTTTCACTATCTTCCTGTAGTAGGTACTCAATATACCACTAAGTTGTTTTTGTGGTAGTGAAAATGTTAAAAAACACGTTTAAAAATATTTTATAGCAAAAGTTTTTTAATCAAGAGAATATAAAATTGTTAAAAAAAATGAAAATAGTTTTAAATATTCTTGTAAATTCTTTGGCTAAAAGCTACTTAAACTATCATAACAAAAATGAAAATACAAAAAATAGTCACCCTGATAGATTGAACTACGGACTTCAATATGTTTTAATTGAACGGATATAAGCTTGATTACGGACCTAGAAGCCAGCGATCAAAATCCGTCCTTTTACAGATCACGCCAAAGCGAAAGTATCGATTACAGCGCTTGGTGGTTGAATCTGTCACTAGCATCAGGTCTAATATATACCAGAGGTTAATACTTAAATATTAAAATCAAATTCTTTAAAAACATATTGAAATGTAGTAAGGAAACAATTTTTAAATATAATAATAGAATTCAATTCTGTTCTACATTGAATTCTATGATTATATTAAAATCAAAGCCTCAACGAATACACCCTCTCCCCCTGGGATTCAATGATTTAAAATTTGTATCGAAAAGTGTTCATCCGTAATTGCCATCATTTGCTTGAATTTTGTGTTTTCTAACAAATTTTACCCTTTCAACACTTCCAACCTCTACCACTAGTCCCCTAACAAACTATTTGATAGCTTTATGTATATCATTATGTAATAGGATTTTAGCACCGGCACCACCAACCCAGCCCCTTCACCCACTTAGTATTTGGAAACATTTCCGAATAATTGTTTGCTGAAAAATATTCATCCCAAACTGGTGAGGACATCGACATAAGTGGATGGAGATCAATCCCTGAGAGGATACGTTGAAGATTATTCCAATACCCCCTCCGGGCAATTTCTGCTCTAATTCCTTAAAATTGTATTTCCTCGTCCTGTTATCTTAGAATAGATAGTTTCAAACGCTAATAGCCATTATTGTTACTAGAACGTATGCCTAATCGAGATTTAGCACTAAAAAAGGACAACTAATATTAAAAATCACAAGATACTCTAAGCTATTTTATTTGACAATTTTCAATTTAGAGATAATTACAAAGACAAGAAACTTGTCTTTCTCCGCCATCAAAATTAGATCACGTTTCCAGAGGTTTTTTTTGGTCAATGTGTCAGCCCGTATTCCGGCATCAATCCGTGCAAAATGGCGATTGTCCTTGAGTGACAAAAAAATCTACTGCAGTTTCTACAGTGAGCAACACCCGTTGTAAAATTGATGCACGTAAGAATTTTTTCATCAATTACTACGCCGGTTTGATTCTTAGGCAGACCTTCATAAAGTCGGAAGCAACAGGAATTGAAATCAACACAGGACGGATAAAAAACTTTTATCATAAAATTCCCTGACTTTTCCAGGTTTTCCAGACAACATTAAAAATAATTCCAAAATCCTAAGCTACCAAACATCAACATTCTTAAAAGTTATTTAACTTATTTTTCTAGTCTTTAATATTTTAGGTATTATTCGTGGCCTTGTGTAAATATAGTATAGAACTATAAAACCATCTCATGTAAAGATTGACATATATAGGCAGTGCATTTTGTTAACATCAAGTATAATCCATTCACGGTAGGAATTGACTTCTGAAAGGTCTTTTTGCCTACCATAAATCTACTATATAGTAGGATATTGGTAGGAAAAAAGACCTTTCATAGAGTAATACCTACCGTGAATGGAATATAACAAAATATCTCACTTTTGTTTAAATGGTCAGGAGCAGAATCAGTCAAGTATTTAAATTCCTTGATATCTCTCCCTGACATCAAAGAATCCCTTGACTTTTTCAGGTATTGCCTGTGTGTAGGCACCATGCAATATCATTGGCCATGTTGTCCGAAGGTGTTCCAAATATTGTTTTTTTACGTTAACGAATCATATTTTTTCACCCTGGTCACGCTCATGATATACTGTTCGGTGTTCGGCCTAGGTAACAGACAAGGATACACCAGATTCTCAGGCTTATGTAAGTCTCGCTGCGCGCTTTGAGCTAGGTTTCAGTCCATCAACACTGGGGTTCGCTAGTATTATTATTATTATTAGCACCGCGTCTTACTACCCATTCGGGCTATACGCACTTACGCTAATGTGTAATTGTAGGGTGATTGTGAGATGAAATGAAGGACCTACAGTTTAACGTGGAATCCGAACCACGGTGGAGGCCTGGCATTCCTCACATTCACAAGATGTCTTGTCAGTAATGAAGGAAGGGTTTGGTAATCAGATAAATCTGTGCCGGGACCGAGGATTGAACCCCGGCCGCCAGCACAGAAGTCTGACACCTTACCCGTAGACTGCCAGGTCACCGACGGTTCGCTAGTAGCTATGCTCAGTGGTAAAATCACTTCCAAATGTGCAGTTGTTAAACGACTCACCTTTAAAATGTTCGTGATAAATAAACCATTGTAATAGTAATAATTGTATACAGTCTGCGTTAACTCTTAGTGAGGTTGGATTATGTGAAGAGAGGATTGGGTCACTACCTGAACCTAGTTTTGTAAAAACCAACTGATTTACTCGAGATGTATATTATTTGTGTCCTCTCTCTAATGGAGCCATGTTCAAAATGAGCTTTTTTTTTAACGCCCCTTGATGGCACCTAGCGATACCCATGGACGTAGTGCAGCCATTCTAACCTGGAGATTGTTGGTCTTGTGTACAGTCTACCTTGTTTGTAGCCTAGGTCAGGATTAAAGCCATCACCAGATGAAGCTCGCCTTGCACTGGCGCATTGTCTCGTAACGATCAGGCTTCCACCTCCAAATATTTGCTAAATAAAACCTTCTACATCTCTTGAGAGGTGGGATACAATAATTTTAGTATAACACCCCTCTACTCTTATTAGCTTGTTTATAACACTAGCTCTCACAAAATAAGACACATTTTATGGTGTGTGATTTCATTTCTCTTGGACATGGCAGAAACAGTTAGAGAATACCAACAGGTTTTTTGTGGCCAACAATAATATTTTACTACTCTATATATTTTTTAAGCGTCTCGTCTTACTTTCTGTTCGGGCTAGGCACTTATGTACTAATTACGCTAGTGATTTTAGGGATGTTGGTTATATTTATAAGTATATCCGCATTTGCGTGCAGGAAGAATGGAAAATAATTTTAGAATAACCACCTTCCGTACACCTGATTGAGATTTGAACCACGATCTCCCCGTCATCAGCAATCTAGTTTAATGTGAGAGGATTTGCTTGAATCATGCCACCACCGAAGAGTATTTTACTATATTGTTAGTGATTTTTACATGTATTGATAATAGCTATCATTGATAGCAACTGTGGATCACATGAATTGACGTTTTAATACGTGGAAGTATATTTAGTAACTTTTATAACTGTCATTGTGGGGAATGCCAGGCCTCCACCGTGGTTCGGATTCCACGTTAAACTGTAGGTCCTCCATTTCATCTCACAATCACCCTACCAATTGCACATTAGCGTAAGTGCGTATAGCCCGAACGGGTAGTAAGACGCGGTGCTAATAATAATGATGATATCTAATATTAAAATTAATTACATTTGATAGATAGATTGATTGATTGGATAGATGACATGTGCCATACTACAATTACGGCCAAACATCACGGGAAGTGTGTTGGTTCATGCTCTTGGTTGAATTGGGTTATTCCAGGAAAAAAATAATAAAAATAAAGGTTGAACTTTTAGTGAATGGACTATATTTATTTAGCACTGACTAATAAATAGAAAGCCCTAGTACCAAGATTCATCGTGTTGTAGGATGGTCTTAGAAAAAAGAAGACATATTAATTAATGGTATATTTTGGTCTCAATAGCCACGACCACGTAGACCTGAGTTGGCTTTCCTAACCTCGTAGCCAAACGGAAAAGCAAGCGCTATTATTAAACTTACCTTCGCAATGAAAGTGAGTGGGACTGAATTTCATGAAACCAGAATCGATTTCTATGTCAGCCTTGCCTCCTTGAACTAACCTAGATTAAACTTGGAATATACAGCATCCACGAATACACGGCTTGTTTTGGTTTTTGATTTCACTTATTCTTGCTGAATACACGCTTCTCCTAACAAGTAGAAGAAGTGACGATTACAATTACAAACAAAGTTAAATAAGGAAGTTTTGGGAAGGATGAGACATAAGAGAAATATATAAGTTTAACAAACCAGTTTAATTAAATGTAAGCAAGAGAAATAGAATTACATACGTTTTAAATAAATTTTAAATCAAACAGTTCATTGTTATTAAAGATAACTCTATTCAGTTACCTTAGTCGTATGGTTCCTGATAGGAAGGAATAGAAATAAGCACCTTGATTATTAGGAACAAAGAGAAGTAAGATTGAACGTTTGGTTTAGTTTAGTAACTCTTAAAATTAGGATCAATGCTCATTCTCCTACGAAGGAGCGTCTGCCTCAACATGGCGGCAATAAATAATAATGTAAGTTTAAGCCACAATACATAAAGACAATCCATCCTAGCTAATACCAGACTATACCTGAAAGGTATATTCATGAACAATAGTGAAATTATAGTGAATGAAAACAAGGGGTATTTAATTCTAATTTTATAGAGTTACTATGAGGATAGTTATATAAGCTAGCCAGCTTTGAGTTAACTCCCTCAAGTTACGAAAACCTAAGAATAATCTCCTTTGAGAGGAACTAGCATATTACAAATAGTAAAAGGCGAGCTATCAGGAATCTATGCGGTTAAATTATTATGGCCGGTCAATTCCTAATAAGTACTGCCTGGTAATTCAATGGTATATTTATACTTCCATCCATTCTTGGGCAGAAACAATATTTATTTTACTAGATACAAACGGCGCCTGGAGGTGCCAGAGATAAAACACTATCCCCGCGGGCCACTACTACCACTACTACTACTAGTAGTGCTCCCACAGGTTGCGTCCCGTAAATAGATAAATTAAAAAGAACTAATAGTGACTGCCCTGTCACTGAGCTAACTAGGTCATCGAAGAAAACGTTATATAACCTAATTTCTGCCATAAAGAGGTTCTAAACATGGTCATACTGTTTAGGGATTCATTACTATACCCTAATATATAAAACTAAGTCCTAGGACTTAGAAAAATAAGTCAGTTACACTGACATAAGTTGTATGGACCATGTTACATAGAACTTTAAGCTCATCAATCAAAACTATGCCTTATGGGTATAGACAAAACAAGTCAGACTCTCTGACACAAAATAATGTAATATGGACATTGAAAAGGAACAATAAGATTAAGATTGAAAACTATGTCTTGTGGGCATAGATCAACAAGTCTGACATTCTGATACAAAAAACTATGTTTTAGTTGAATAAAAGAGTACTACAACTCTACTCCTATTCTAAATATAAATACTAATAACCTTAGACGAGGCTTCATTTGCGACGAGGTGGAGAGATCGACGCCTGACATATCGTAGCCACCAGTAGTTTCTTCGGCGATGTAGAAATACGTCCTATTTATTCCTCTGTTGTATTGATTGGATAAAAAATATATATGTGTAAAGCGAGGATTGATGTTTATATAGTAACAAAACTGACGAACTCGGGGACATGTTAGCATCTGGACATCTAAAGGCGGAAGGGGGTTAAGTTCAAAAACTTCGCTGAATGACCACTAGCGCTCTTTGGTGGTGTGGCTCCCAGAGAACAACATCTCTGCCATTTCTTCAAAGCGGGGCCTGTGAGTAAAACGGATGATCCCGGCATAGTCAGCTAGGGCAGTTTTCCTGGAGCTTGGGCGCTTCCCGGTAACATAAATCCACCATGAGTTAATATCTGCCACACATTATTAGAATATATTAGCTCTTGCATTCATTTTGTTAATTATATCTATGGTGTTTTTATAGTATATCTACAAGATAAATGTATTCAAATTTGAGAACATGTATTTGTAAAAATCTTAAATTCTTTCTAATTTGACAAAACATAGTATACATCTTGTAGGCCTACTCTATAAGGTATCACACTTGATCACACGAACAATGAAGCCATTGACCTACATGCTTAATTTTAGCTATATTATTTTCTTCAGCACCACGTCCTACGACCTGTTGAGGTTGTACGCATACTGTATATACTAATTACAATAATGAAGTAGGGATACGAAAGGTGGGATTTGGAGGAAGTATACCCAAATTTGCGTGGAGGGAGAGTAAAAAACCATGTTAAGTACACCCGACTGGGATTTGAACCCCGATCTCCCCGTCATCGGCAGTAGAGTTTAATGCGAGAGTGACGCCTTGGATCATAATATTATTACCAAATTATAAAGAAAAAGGTTTTATGTTCAAATAATTCAAAATTTGAAACAACCTTCTTTGGAGGGCAAGAAAACTAGAATGTCTAACGATCGCATTATATTGGAAGAAGTCTTTGGATAGCATGCAATATCGAGGTATCGTCTCTACTTGGACGAAAGCAGATAAGTTATGAGTAATCCGTATGTCTATAAGTTCTTCCTTACGCAATGATAGCCCTCACTGTATGTGGAAAAAAACCCAACAATTATAATATATCTTTTTACATCTGGCAGAACATAAGTTTGGGTCCCAAAGTAGCTGCACGGTGACCTTTTATTTAAAAAATTAAAATCTTAGGTAAACCGTGTCTAATACACCTTAATGAAAAAGTTTGTTGAACACAGATTAAAACATTAACTCTAATCACAAACCCAAGCGCACCTACTATAAAATACAATTTTAAAGAAAGACCTTCTGACAGCTAAAAAAATAACATTACCGGTATTAAAATATTACTAATTTGGCCGCAGAAATGTGTGTTTGTATTTTATAAATGGCCATGTCTATGAAAATTGAACTGTATCACTTATGGAATGTTCCGCTGATATTTATAATGTTTTTGTTGATTTATTCTCTTCAAGAACAATTAATTGTACTTTATGGTACCAACTCAACCCTGTAGAGGTGATCCCCCCACCGCTCGTGCCCCAGGCTTTATAGGGGCCATCGGTAAACCAAGTAACACTTTATATTAAATTTGACAACCCCTTTACATGTAACACCAAATACACCTTTAGCATTAACCCACTATCCCCAACATGTGCTACGTAGATTTTCATATCAAGAGTAAATGTCATTATTTCATATGGAAGCTTTTATGACACTAAAAGAGGAAAATCAGATTGTATGCAACTCAGAATCGAAAGTTATCTATCTATAAGTATGTTTACTAACGGTAAAAATATGAATATTTTTATTTTAACATTAGAACATATAATATCTGTGCTACACCTGATTTCATTGTTGAGAGAACTGCATGCTTATTATTGAGCAACAGCGTTGTCATTAGTTTGTTTTCCGTGATCAGTCTTCCTTCGAATGTATATCAAATTTGGCAATGCTGGGCTGTCGTTGCCAGTAATTGGGGCTTCTTCCTCCAGCACAGTCGTAAAGTTACAGTAGTCTGAGTCTCGTGTTCCTAATAACTAGCTCAAAAATATTAACTAAATAGACACTTATATTTTATTAGTACTCTGTGTGGTTTTTTTTAAAATTTATCACGTTAAAATTGTGTGTATTTGTTGGTTGTGTTGTTTTTTTTTGCCTTAAGGTTGGGTAATTATAATTGTATGTTTATATTAATATTATTAATATATTTATTTGAATAATAGTATATAGATAATAGTTAAAACAAGCAATAATAATATGGAGTCTCCTGCTTATTACAAGCAATTACATGCCAATAGGAAAATATTAAGTAGTAAAGAAAGGGCAATGGTATTAAGAGTTTACACCTAAATTCGTAAAGACGGAACTTGTTCAGTAACTCAAGCGGCAATGTATATTGTTTGTATATTAATTATGAGGAAAAAAACTTTATACATAAAATAGTTTAAGCGTAATTACGTGGGGAATAGAGAAACATTAATATACTTCAATCTTGAAAAAAATACGATTGTGGAAATAGTTAATGTTTCTATAAAAGGCTGTACACCGAGAGGAAATGTGTTTGCCTGTCAATTGAACCCCTCAACCTCCCCATGCCGTATTGTTTATAATGAGGGATTTCCAAGTAAACCCTTCCCCCTCACGCCCCAACAAACGAAAGCTTGAAGGTTTGGCAACCGGTAACAGAGAGAGAGCGAAGATAAATATTTTCTCCATAAGACCTGCAGTTCCCTCAGCTATGAAATTAAGTGTAAAAAAACCCTGTTATGTATCCTCCTTCCTACCCAAGTAACACCATGTATATATTAAAGCTCCCCCTCTTTAACCCCCTTAACAATGTTACGTAACTAATGGATGGCCACAAAGCATCCGTAAAGATGACAATGCTTGCTCATGAGGAACAAAGTTTAGTTATGTCAACTAGACGTCTACCTTAACGATTGTTACGGATTGCTTCTACTAAGTGAATCATCGTGCTCTGAACCTTGCACCCATTACACAACCTGTAGAGATATATGTTGGTCATGCATGTGGTCAGTGGTCCGACATATGTCCCCGGCCACCTGTTGAAGACACGCCACGCCACGCCATGCCGTGTCTGGGCTTCCTGCACTGCTCGTATGGTCAGGCGGTGTTTCGTCCACGTCCTAGGAACCTAGGAACGCATAATACTGTACCACAGAGAACTGGGAGTAAGGATAGAAGTAGAAATATTTTAACTTTAGGAGTAGATATAGTTTCCTTTATTAGGACCATGTGACAAGGAAGACATATCAAAATAAAGATATTCTTGCCCTATCATAGTATTTTAAGTCCTATGACTAGAGCCCCGTAAAAATTGTCTAATTTTAGCTAAATTTTGTTTTTTAAATCTCACTTTTCGGTGTTATTTCGTGTTTATTCAAAATTACATGTTATCTGAGGTGTTTAAGTATTAATTACATAATGAGACAATGTATACGAGATTAAAATTTATCATTGAAATCTTATATATTTGCTTTGAAATTCTTTGTCAAGTTTGTTTGCATATTTCACAATTTTGTAGTTTAAAGTTAGCTTACACTACAACAAAATAGTAATCAAATTACATCATTGTCAAAATCTCTGTTTGATTTTTTCTTAATTTCATGTTTATTAAAGGTTTTTTTTAAAAAAAAGCAATGTTATTTCGTTTTATATGAGGATTTCGTGTAACAAGACAATTTCGTTTTATTTCTCTTTTCAAAAACATTGTAAATCGTATCTAAAAACTATCAAAGGAAAACGTACTTGATTCCATCTATGTATGGCTTCGCTTTATCGCGTCTCGCCATTTTTAAGGGGCTCTACCTATGATACAATATTAGGATGGAATATTTACGAGGAAAACGAAAATTTATTAATATTAAACGCTTATAGAGTTATTTGTATATAAACTATTTAAATAATCTAAGTTCTGTAAATGATTATATTTTAGTTTGAAGAAGTTAGTAGTTATAAAAATAATATAAATCACTAACATTTTCATAATTTAGAAACTACTTTTTGGCTCATAAATTAAGGCGAAAGAAAATTTAAACATGTTCAAAAAGGAAGTTTTATTTCAAACTCCAGAACTATTTAGAAAATGTTTTCTCCTTGTAAATAAATGATTACAGTTTATAAATATGTATTGGATTTTCTAAATTTCACAACAACTAAAATTTGTAGAATTTTTTTCTCGCCCTATTGGTAGATATTAATTATTATGGTTTGAGATAAAAAAAAAGTAAGTTTAACATCGGCTCCATGATACGTTTGAAGCCTCTGAATCACTAGACATTAATACGTTGTCTAACCAGCGCTGATATTAGAACTGTCAGTTCTAATCATATCAAATTTACTTAGTCTTTAGTTTGTGCAAAATTGGGTCTGCTACGAGGGATTCTGACGTCTCAATAAGTGCGATGCCAAGTGAAATAACCTTAACTTTTGTTTAGAGCAGTGTTTCCCAACCCTTTTCAGCTGACACTCCCCTTGGTCGATCATCAAATACTCACGCACCCACTCCTTACCCCCGGTCCCCCACCCCGTCCCCTATATTTTGGAAAAATGATAAAAATCTTAAAATTGGTTTCTAGTCACTTCTTTATTTGATACGGGCGGAAAGTTGATAGAAAAAAAATTACTAAAGCTAGTGTGATGGTTGGCACTGTTTTGTTTTCATCAGATTTTGAATATTGATTTTTATATTTTGTTTTCATCAGTTCTTGAATATTGGGTTTTATAATTGACAAAAAAGAACCGTAAATCGCTTTCCACTTGAAGTCGAAAACGATGTTTGGTTTCTATGAAAGTCAGGAGTTGAAAATTTTGGGGGTTTTGCGTGTGGCCGCAATGGTAGATTAGGAGGGTCAGAAAGGAGAAGGGGGACGAATACGAGGCTTGTGAACTTGAAAATAATACGTGCATGCGCAAGAGTGTCTTACTTTTTAGTTGGTCACCTAATTCTTTTATAACTGGTGGATAGTGCTGCTAACACCGCAAGAAAAAGCGATATTCATTACTTTGTAAAAGTGATTAAAATAAAAAATGTCTTCAATTCTTAGATGATTTTTAACGTTTTTCTTATTTGGTCCCCCTTCATGTCAGTTTGAGAACTACTGGCTTACAACCAGTAATACAACTATTATTATTATTATTATTATTATTATTATTATCACCGCGTCTTACTACCCGTTCGGGTTATACGCACTTACGCTAATGTGTAATGGTAGGGTGATTGTGAGATGAAATGGAGGACCTACAGTTTAACGTGGAATCCGAACCACGGTGGAGGCCTGGCATTCCCCACATTCACAAGATGTCTTGTCAGAGGTGAAGGAAGGGTTTGGTAATCAGATAAATCTTTACCTGGACCGAGGATTGAACCCCGGCCGCCAGCATAGAAGTCTGACACCGTAAACACTAGACCACCAGGTCACCAATACAACTATTCATTAGAATGGTGCCTATCAGCTATATCGCTTTCAACATACTTTTATCTGTGTTTGTTTTTTAAACAGTAAAAAAGGCAGTATTTATTTAAAATATATCTGGCTAGGGCCTTATATATGTTACACTCTAAAGGTTAAATTATCTACTTACCTATATTGAATTAGGCAGTTTTCCGTGAAATGAATTTTTGCCTCATCCATTCTACGGACTGGGAAAAAACTCGCCAACATCATGAGTTTACCCAGTTTATTAAGTAAGTTGCTAGTTGCTGGAATAATTATGTACGTGTGCGTGTGTTTGAAAGTTTAATATTAGCAACAAAAATAATGGTGTAGGGAGTTTTGTATATTAATGGCAGCTTGTAATGTTGAAAATATCACAAATCCTGTGTTATAATGGTAGATGGCAAGTATGGAATATATATTTTACCATAACTACCCCATCTTATTAAAACCTAACCTTCAATGGGGCAACAGATTCCAACTAAATCAAAATGTTTATTTAGTGAAGTGTGGAAGGCTAGATTGGAATATTTTTCATTATAAGTGAAATATTTTGTGGATGGACACTTATGCATGTTCTTATATCGACTATTTAAGGGCAATGTTAATCAATATGTCCGAACGGTTTCACATCAGTCAGTTAGCTGAGTAAATATTTATTTTTTATGTATCATAATCGCTGTGGTGACTAGGACAATAATTTCCAATTCGTGAAATGGGCAGTTTCACTAAGTGTGTGTAATATAATACACTGTACCGAAGCAATTGTTTTTATGCTTTTTTACAATTTGGAATTGTATGGGCACTTTTAATGTGTATAATGGCCTACCTTTAATCAAGCCGTAGGCTGTTCTTAAAATGGGGTCTGTGTATTTGACTAGCCAGTGCTATATAGTTTATTTCTACTTCATATGATTTATAACTTTATCAACATTATTTTGGGTCTTGGGGAGGGGCGCTGGAAGCAAGTTCCCCATTTTCCTCCGCTACCCTCCTTGGGTGTGCCAAGGCCTAAGATCAAGATTAACAAAATAAAAAAATAAAAACTGTAGTAGATTTAATGAAATAAAACATGCATTATAAACAATAAAATTCCCATCCATACTAAGCAACAGTGCATGCCTAGCCCACAACCTGGGCTTGCTCCGGAGATATTTATTGTCATTTATCACAATGGTTCAGACCATTACAGTCTTGTCCTTAGTTTAGAAGTGTTTGGAAGTTTCACGGAGTCTATTATTTTCTACTTAAATTGAATTTGGCACGTGAAGAGTTGGGTATGTATATCGAGTTCAATTTGAATTTAGGTATTTTACCACACACTTCAGTGGCCACGTGCTCTAAGGCTATACTATCGCACTAGACTAAATTGTTAGAGATGGATGGATCTGTGTTTGATCCCGTTAAGTAGTGAAGTGGAGGCATAACAGGGAGAGGAGGAGGTTTTCTCCTTTCGAGAAATAAGTTGTATCCTCCTCTCGATTGGAATAAACTCCCCCCGCCCCCTCGCCTCCAATTTGAATTTATTATACTCCCCCCCTTGATATTATCGAATAAGAAGCTGAAAAATGATTTTTGTATCAAACTCCAAATAGTGATGTGAGATAGTTAATTTTTTTTAAAAAGAAGGTGAAGACCACTTTAAAATGCTTCCCGGAAGAATTCAATTTTAAAAGATTTGCCGAGTGAAGAGCATTCTAAATATGTTCAGTTTCTAGAGGCATCTAATTTGCTAAACATTTCCAGACAAAAACCACTTCAAATGGCTTTTACAGGGATTCAATCTTTAATATTTTCAGGGAAAATGGCTCCAAAAGTTGCTGGCAGAGGCCTATTCTAAATATCTTCTAGGCATATCAAAATATGAAAGAAATATTCAAGGTTAAGACCCCTCTTAGTCGCTTATAGAGTCACCCGGATTTTAAAAAAAAACTCTTGTAGAAGACCACTTCAAAATAATTTACATAATATACATATAATTTTACAAAAAATATATATAGACAAAGACCACTCTAAAGAGCTTATAAGGACATTCAAATCTAAAAAAGTATTAGAAAAGTATCACTCCAAAAAGCTAACAGAGAAGTAAATTGTAGTTTAAAAAAATCAGATCAGGGCCACCCCAAATATATTCTGGAGATTCCCATCTTCAAACATTCGCATAGGTTCTCCAAGTTCCCCCTTCCCAATAGACAAATAAGTTTTCGCCGGCACTGAAGTCAAGTAGAACAAAGCGAGGAGTACCCGTGCTCTACCACTGGTACTAGGGCCAGTTTGAGCACCTGGACCACTAATTTTTAAACGTGCGAGTAGCGAGTCACTAGCATCTTTCTCTCATCTCACACACTAGCTTGCAAACCCCTAAAATTGAAACGTCTGTGCTGCAAAAACTGACGTCACACAATCGAAGAGCGAACGGATTCTACTCACCAGGCTCATATTTTGAGAGGCAGGACTTGTCTGTCGAGTAGAATATGATAAAACAAAATGTACGCCATCACCCACTACAGTTGCAACATGCTGAAAAGTGATTTTGTTGAAATAAGCTTACCAGTGTACAAAATAAATTTACAGAAGTAAAAATATGATTGCTTTGTACACTTTATTAAATCATCCAACAAAATTTTTTGTTTGAGGGAAATTATAATATACAGTACATTAATTTTGAAATTTTGTATGTCGGTTATTAAAAATTAAATTAATGAGTTTTACGACATAAAAATTTACACATATAAAAATAAGCTCAAGCAAGATAATTATTATTCGCATAGTAAAAACCTTTAGGCATATTTATGCTTTAAAAATAGTTGCGAAAATAAAATAACATTTTACTGAATTCAAATTATTAACAAGTGATTTTTTTATTCAGACAAAAAATTAAAATAGAATTGGGGTCGATCTCATGAATTTCTGTGTTTCAGACAAGTACGCTACCAACTGAGGTAAATTTCTAGTGAATAATAAAACAGTTTAACTTCTAGTTATATGAGCTGAGAAATTTTTGAGACAAACTTAGACGCAAAAAACTGGAAGATGGTTTCTTAATAAAACCAAACAAATCGTTTTACATGATACACTCAATACAATAATAGTGTTTACTTTCAGTTACGTATCTTGTAAAGTGGCGTGTCGTGGCATCCCTTCACCTATATCCTTTGGTACGTCATGGTTCTACAGTGATGTCAGATTGAAAACTAATTTGCAAGCGAAACAACTCCACCCGACTCGCACGAGAATAGAAACCTTTCAAAATTAGCTTTGTTTTGGTACAGCTTGTGATTTGCGAGTTCATGAGTTGCGAAGTTATCGCTATTGAGTATTTTAATAAGTTCCAAAATTAGGGGCCCTGGTGGGGCTGGACGTGGCACTGGTTGAACGCATTGATAATAATAGCAGTAGAAATAATGATAGCTCTAATTGAAAGAGATAAATATATTTTGTTTCACTTGTCATAAAATATCAATACAGCTATAGTTCGTTCGCAGTAATTTTGGCTTTATCTGATATTTGAAAAGTTACTAAATAAATAATTTCATATTCTTTCTTCTCGCAAAAATATTTGGTCACATTTGCAAGGAAGATGTATTAGAAATATTGTTATTAAAAAATAATAATTGTATGTTACAATCACACAAACTTATTTATATAAAGTATTATGAACTCGAAGATAATTTTCAAGAATAGTTTTTGAGTAAACTTAATTAAGTAACACATTATTTTGTTGATCCAAATAATTACTCTTTATATATACATTTTAAATCATATTGTCTAAATATATTCAACAAAATTTAAATTTTCAAAAATTAATTGTAAACTATTCTGAGATTATTTGTTATTCATCATTAGTCATTTATTATTTATCATGAAAAACTTTTTCTAGATTCCCAATTTGAATTCAATTTTAAGGTCCTTTTCCAAAATACTCAAATTTTATATATATTGTATTTAGTAAACTAACCTTTAAATTAATTTATTTAAGATAAATAAAGATACACTATTAATTATGTAAAATAATCACCCAATACCAATTTTGAGCCAAATAGCCAAAATCATATTTTCTGAATATTTATAACTTTAAAAACTTCTTATAAGTGAACTATCCTTCAACGAAATTTTGCCCCAAAAAAAACAGTACAGTGCTATTTTTTACGTCTATCAAATCCTAGATATGCATTTTTTTTAAATGTTTAAGCCATTTTCGAAAAATTAGGAAGTAAACAAAATTCTCCTCTCTAAACTACACTTAAATGAAGGTCGAGGATGGAAAATAAAGTTCGTGGTATTGCCCTATAATATCTAAATATCAAATTTGAACAAAATCCATCAAACCGTTCTGGATGTGAGGTGGGAGGCCAAGGACAGACAGACACGGTAAAATCCAACGTTTTGGGTTCATGTTCACATAAAACGTAAATAATAGTCATAATCTATAGATTGATTTTTTCAATATCAAAATATTTTCTCTTGATATGAGAAAATGAAAAGTCAAATTTAAAATAACAAAAAAGGGCAAAGTTACAATGAACCGACTATAAGTGAAATGACAGAGATGATCTTATCGAGTTCCTATCGGTGAGTATGAACTCGTCAAGTGTCACATGTGGTTAGATGGAATACGATAACTACAGTGGGACATTCCATGTGTGATGTCACCTATCAGTTGGTCCTACACGTATGTGTTCAACCTTGCGCTTCATGGGTGTGAGATTGTAATCTCACTTTGTGGGTCATTGCTTGGACTCGAGAAACAGATAATATCGACTTACAATCAAGGTAGCCCGGCTGAACTATTCTGGTGACGGGGTTGGCACTATCTTCTTATTAACAAATCTCCTGTGTTTTCCCGGTTTTAGAAGTGCGTGAGAAACTTAGGTATCAACTATAAAATAATAACAGTGATCATGCAGGATAAGATATCAACATAATCTTGTCTGGTTTTCTAGTGACGGGGGAAGTTGGTTTTTGAATCCCACGGGGTATAATTAATTAAGATATATTTTCCTAAATGTTTTCTCCCTAATCCGATACGTAAATGCAGGGACAGTAAAGTCACGGCTGTTCAGCCTTCGATTATCCGGCCCAGTTCTTGGTGTTAACAAGTCGTTTTAAAATAAACAAACCGGTAAATATCCACTACTATTTAACAAAAAAAAAATCAATCGCAAATGTTTTACAACTGTTACAATGGAGTCAGCTAAGTTTAAATCTAGTGCATGTGGTTGGCGTATAATACAGTACTATCGGTCGGTATAGATAGCAGCACTGTTTTTATTTGGTTGGAAACAGAAGATGTGTAAAGGCAGGTGTGCGTGAGGCGTAGCTACATGAAAATTATATACAGTAGGATTCTGTATTATCCGGCTTTCCACTATTCGGCCCAGAATACCACCACTTTTTACTGGATAATCGCGACTCTAGTGTACTTTATTCATTTCCAGTAGAATATACTCCATTCACGGTAGGAATTACTCTCTGAAAAGTCTATTTTCCTACCAATATCTTACTATATAATAGATTTCTGGTAGGGAAAAGGACCTTTCAGTAAACAATTCCTACGGTGAACGGACTTTAACTAAATGTGGTCCAAGGAATCATTCTCGCAATAGATTAGTCTGCCGGTGACGGGGAGATTGTATCCCGGATGACGTAAGTTTTTTTTCTAAATGCTTTATTACTCTTTCATTCAATTATGGACACATTTAATCTGAATACTACCTTATCTCTACCACACTAGTGTAAAATGTGGATATCTTGAACGGGTAGTTAGATCAAAAAAAAGTCGTGGGTAGCATGGACAGATACTAAGAAGCAACGTACACACAAACAAAAATATTGTTTGTTAGCTTAGGGTAACGTGTAACTAACTCCCTAGCAGACGCTTATTGAGCCAATAGTCTCGTTTTTGATTTACGGTCAAGGCCGAAAAATGGTTGAAACCGGAGTTTTTCCTTTCATATTGATTAATTTGGCGAGAAAGGAACTCGGTGCTATGTTTTCTTTAGAGTAAAATTATATTTCTAGCCGTGTTCTGATATAAATGGTTCAAAAAGTGTGTGTTAAAAACTGCTAATGGAAAAAAAAATAGTTGGATACATATGTTACCAAAACCTAATTATAATTATCAATACCGAATATGCCAAACAGTTTCCATTACCCGCTTCGGTGGCCGCTTGGTCTAACGCGCTACTCTAGCAGTAGGCTAGCCTGCCGATGATGGGGAGATCGAGGTTCGAATATCAGTCGAGTGTACTGAGAATGTTTTTTTTCCTAAACGGTGTTCCAATCTACTTCCACGCAAATGCGGGTATAATTCATTTAATTATAACCTTCCTAATCCCTAATACCATTAACGTAATTAGTATATAAGCGTGTAACCCAAACGAGTAGTAAGACACAGTGCATAAAAAAAAAGTTCCCCGTTATAACTCTATTAGAATGTTTTTACATTCATGTTGATATAACGCTTAAATATCGTTGATCAAAATAGGCCTAAAATTTAAAATACATCCTTAAATTGCAACTTGTACAAACAAATGTTTAATTCAATTTATAGCAAAATAAAGGAGCCATAAGCGATCTAGCTGGTGTTTGTGCCAATAAAACAAAATTAACTTCTTTGGGTCACTAATTCAGCCTCGTTATTCTTTTGTTAACGTGCTTGTTTATAAATCGTATCATGTCTACCTAAATTTGAGGTGTTTTTTATTTGCAACTTTCAAATTAACTAGACCTCTTTCCTCACAGCTATATAATACTAGGCTACGATTATATTCTAGTCGATTATTATATGAGGGTTTACTCAAGATCTAAACCAGCTTCACAAACCCAGCGGGCGGTGGGTAGATAAATGCTGTGAACTACTTAACGTCATTGTATGAAATACATTTTCTGCAATGACCTTCCGAAATGACGTGTATAATGTGACAGTATTGAACAGGTAGCTTTCAGACTTGGACTAATTCTTTCTATTGCGTTGATCTGCGTTGGTATTAGAAAAGGTTTGATTTTAGATGGGAGTTTAATTAACGCGAGAAAATGTCCGTGTTTTTACCGTTTGTACGGTACAACGTTACTTTAAAACAAAATAAATAAAATTTTACTCCAGTAGAAACATAAGAGTTTAATTATTTTTTTCACGTGGTGATATCAGTTCTTGTATATCTGTCATAAGCATAACAGCATTAAATGACAAACTTTTTGAAAGAAAATAAATTATGTCCCTAAATTCTAGGAAACCCTTGAATAATATATTCAAGAACTGTTGATATCATCATGTGAAGAAAATTATATTCTTGGTTTATACTAGAGAATTATTTGATTTCTTTAGATAGAAAAATTGTTGTGTGAACTCCAAAAACACGGCCCATAGCTCGCGATCCCTAGCCTAAACATTTGATCAAAATTAGAAACGACTGTTTATACTGTAAAAGATAAAATAGCTTTTGAAAGTGTGCAAAACACTGGTTTACAGTACAGTTTTATCTTTCAAGTATTGATAAACTGATACTTTTTGGTAGTTCATTCTCGATTCTAGGTTTGGATTATGGTTGTATTAGCGTGGAAAGAAGATGGGAAAAGCACACGACGAAAACAACCTTCAGTGTACTCGAATGAGATTCGAACCTCCAACGTCCCATCACCGCAAAGAGAGCGTTATTACGATCCTGGAATGTTCAACGCATGTGTACTATTGGCAGCATAAGCCACAACAGAGTCGCCCGTTGCTGTGATATCGCTGATAGCTCTTAGTAACATTATATTCACACATCTATCACAGAATCTGCCTTAAAATATTAGCTAAAAATTACCCTAGGCACGGGACGATCCCTGGGTAGCTCGGTGGTAGAGCATTGTTACGCTAAGCCAAAAGTTTCGGGTTCTATTACCATTTCCAGGTGTAATTTTTCAATCCATTCGAATAAGGTGAGACTCCTAAAAGACAAATTAAATATCATGTTCTCAAAACACTATATCTAGGTCTAACAACGTGTATTGAAATTAACATTTATTACGGATTTTCATAACATTGAGAAATATTTTTCAAACTGTATACTAGATAATAGACACCTACACAAATGAGTTATACCGTTGTGTCTAGCTGCTAGCTTTTATGTATAGGCTATAATTTGAGAAACGTGAGAAAGTGCTTGAGTTTGTCATTGATAATAGGGAGTCAAGTCAACGTAATCTTTGTAATCTTTAGACTAATCTATTATTATGTTTATTATTGATAAATATCTTATTACCAGCTCAGAATACTTATAGATTTTTATTTTATAATTCTCTTAAAGCAAACATAATGTTAACTTAATTAAACCCGCTTCGGTGGTCAGGTGGTCTAGCGCGCTACTCTCGTGTTGGACTAGACTGTCAAAGACGGGGATATCGGGTTTCGATACAGGTCGGGTGCACCGAGTTTTTTTTCCAAAATTATGTCCCACTCTCCTTCCACACAAATGCGGGTGCACTTCCTTTCAATTAAACCTTCCTAATCCCTAAGCCATTTGTGCAATTATAAAATAGGCGTATAACCTGAACGGGTACTAAGACGCGGTGTTAAAAAAAACTTATTTTATACCTCGTATTATAACCTATCCGTGCGATACTCATTTGACTTCCTTTATGGAGTAGGGACGAGGAAAGTGGAATTCGTATGAAATGTGCACGCATTTCTGTGTATAGAGAGAGAGAGAGGCCATTTAGGAGAGGGAAAAACGCTCATTAAACCCAAACAGGATGAACTTTACGTTTAGTCCACGTGACCACCGACGTAGGTTCAATGATATCTAAATACGGTTTAAGTTCGAAAAAAAGATTTAAAGGAATCATAAGATGAAGACTAACCATTTTCTTTCACAATTTGCGACCGCTTTGAGAGCATCCACTGTATCACAGTTTTATTTTTATGGTACAGCGATCATAAACTAGTTCACATTAGCAAGTGGTAAGCCTATTTAAATTACGTCCCGAGCCACTGTCGAGTTCCCCCCTCCCCCCTTTCGCTTGAACAATCTGAGGCGGTCATCGTGTGTCCCATTGTCATCCCAAACCACGCGGTCTTCACCGAAGCGGTAAGCTACCGGCAAGCATTGTTATAAGGTTGGTAGTAATAGCGCTGATTGTTGGTGACACTTGAGCCTGGTTTATGGCACCAAGTAAATGCCTCCTAACTCTAGGTAGTGATTTTATTAGTCTATAATAAGCGAGTTCCCTCGATATACAGGGTGTGGCAAGAGCGAGATTATTTTTTTCTACTTCACATATTTCCTACCAGCTCGGAATGTTTGAAAAATATTATTTCTCGTTAGGTTGAGAACAGCGTATTTTAATTTTTTATATATATATATACATATATAATTTTGATAGCCTGGATGAGTTGTAAAATTCATATATATATAGTAAAATGCACATATGTACACACACATTTTACTAATCATTATTATTATTAGCACCGCGTCTTACTACCCTTCCGGGTTATACGCACTTACGCTAATGTGTAATGGTAGGGTGATTGTGAGATGAAATGAAGGACCTACAGTTTAACGTGGAATCCGAACCACGGTGGAGACCTGGCATTCCCCACATTCACAAGATGTCTTGTCAGAGGTGAAGGAAGGGTTTGGTAATCAGATAAATTTACTAATCATCCATAATATCAACATTTAACTAAAATCTACTCAGCGTAGGAGTTTTTTTTCTTCTTAAAGGCCTTTTTCCCTACCAGAAATATATTACATAGTAGGATAATGGTAGGAAAAAAGACCTGACAGAGAGTAATTCCTAGCGTGAATGGAGTATAAACTAAAGATTAAGGATGAGGAAGGTAATTTTTAGAGGGAATATATCCGTATTTGCGTGGAAGGAAAGTTTGGAAAACCATTTAGGAATAAATTCCTCTTCTATACACTCGGCCGGGATTTGATCCTCAAAATCTACTTCACCAGCAAGCCATGATAGGTGAGCTTGACATTTAGATCACGTGTCCAGTGACGTGGAGTTTAAGAAACCAAACTTACATTCACCTAGAGGAAGAAGAGGCCACCCACCATATTGTACGGGTTTAAAAAAAATCCCAAGGAGCTATCGGGGATTGAACTTTGACTTTCCGAGTGATGGTTTATTACACTATTCACGCGATAATAAATTACGAATAGTTTATTAAAATCAAATATTATGTTCAATTATTGGTGGGTATATATTTTATTTTCATGCACAGGAATTAAAATTAATGAACTTCCATTCATGAGAGATATTTCCGTTTCCGAACCATTCATTGATAAGCTTATTAAAATATGAATGTATATTTAGCCATTGCATTGGTGAGCGAGACAAGATGGGCATGCAGCATTGTAGGGTTTATTGACAAGTTCAGGTTCAACCCAACGGATAGTGAAGTTTATGGACTGGATTAACCGGGGTTTAAACAATATCGACTATTAAGGGAATTGAGTCGAGGGTCACATGGCTTAAAGCAAAAATATTACTAACTAAAAAAAGTATTTTTTTAAATTGAAATTCTTGTGGACTTAATTATAAATGACTTGAATCCTATATTATTCGAATCCAAATCTCAAGTTCGAGTCTTTGAATCTTAAACAAGTACAATTTTAGTAAAAGTGAAAATAATAAAAAAATAGTGTTTGAATAAAAGTATGCTTAAGATTTGGTGCTGCTGACAAATTGTTTAGTTGCCCGGTCTTATTACGTTATAAAAAACAAAAATAACATTTTTTTAGTAAATTAATTATATTGATACAATTTGTCCTTTTTTTTGTGGGGTTGTTATTCTACCAACTTTTCACACGTTTATATAATTCCTTTTCTCAATTGCTTAAAATGGTTATTAGAAATCAAGATCTTCATAATTATTGTATTCGAGACACTTGAGATTTTTACGAATCTTGAATCCCTCGAATATCATGGGACTCCATCTCTTTTACCTATATTCAATCATATTTTCTCAGTACATGTATATGTGATCATCATGGTCACTTAAGTCAATTCAGCACTAAGCTTGTGCAAAACTTCAAAATTTTGAATCCAAATATGAATCTTGCTATGATTCATATTTGATTCTAAATTCCACCCACAAAACCACATTTTGATACTAAACTCAACATTATAAAATCTTCCAACATCAGGAATCCCAAAAACATAGTTTACCAACTTGATACCCGTCGTCGGTAGTCTAGTCTACTGTGGGAGTAGCGCCTTAGTCTATGTGGCCATCAACGTCGTTAGTTTTAACTTTAATAGTTCTCAATTTCTTAAATATCTTGTTCTTAATAATATTTGCTTTAGTAGTTTTTTCAGCCATTGTTTCACAACTAAAGCTTTTAACATTCAGTTGTACACTTATTATCTTATTAATTTTAACATTAAATTTGACCTGTGATTGTACTCTTTAGTAAATAACCGTATAGGTCTCTTATTTTTATAAATGTTTCGTAATATACATCCTTTTAACCAACTAGTATTCTAGAAACCTATTATGTGTCTTAATTATTTTTATTATATTATATATATTTTTGTATTTTTTAGCTGTACAAGTCATTACAAATATATTTATAAATATTATTTATTTTTAAAGTAGATTATAATGTTTTAAATTTCTCAAAACTTGTCGATTAAGAAACCAGGAAAGACTTAGTTTTACTTTGTCGTAACCACGTGATAAATACCTTACTGCCTGGGTAACACCAAACTTGGTAATACAGCTCGAACCACACGTGTTGTGGAGCGGTTTTCTGGATTCTTATTTAGAAAACAGTGAAATAAGAAATCATTGAAATACTTATACCAATTTTTTTAAGTACAATACAATTAAAAAAATTGTTTTTTAAAAAGAAAAGTGCTATGGAACCACACTTCCATATAATTTTTAGTTAGAGCATAGTCTTGTATCTAATTTCCCGGCTAATACACCGTAATATGTGATATAAAAATGCGTGTGATATTCCTATTTTACTCTTAAATAAGATCTGACATTGAAAACAAAGTTCAACCTTATTTTATGAAGGTACATCCGCTAACACTGAATAACAACTTAAAGACTCCCAATAAATGAAGTAGGTTGTTAGATATAGAAATAATGTGTTACGTTTGTGCTAAAAATTGTAATCTAGTTTTAATATAACCTTAAATCCCCTCCCCCCCTTGTGACGCCAATAAAGAAATCGTTACATTCAAACCCCCTGTAATACAATATGTGACATGATTCATATTCGTAACAATTTATTGTATTTTTGTAATTGTGTAATTTTTATAAAACTAAATTTCACATGATCGGTAACTTATATGTCTTCAATAAGTTACTATCTAATAAAATATGCTCAATTTACTAGTTTGGGGGGGAAAAAAAGAAAAAAATCTGCTACCAAACGCGAGGTATATTTTAATTTTAATAGGAATATAACCATGATTTCTCATATAACACTGCCATGTCCATTAATAGAGTTAATTTTAAATTAAGCTATGTGATATTTAAGATTAAAACTCTTTTAACAACAGTATAAAAATCTACTTGTCGGCCACTTCATAGGATAAAAGCAAGAATCAAATTTATAGTTTTAGCTGTTTCCTTGAGATTAAAAATGTCACTCAAATTTATCTACGTACATAACACTCATAAAGTTGGGTTGAAACACCTTTCATAATGGTCTTAATTAAATGCTGATAAAAACTAACTGGGACATATTATTTGTACACGTGTTTAAATTTTCCCAAGTTCCTTGGCGCCTTATTTTCAACACAACTTTCCTGATCAATAGTTCTTTTCCCCTTATCGCATAGGTTTAAAACTAAACTAAACGTGATAGTTTCACATATTTAATGCAACTGACCAGGAAATTATAGTTAATTCCATCAATAAATAATTCCAACTTACCCCCTAAACGACAAAAGTTTTTTTCAAGCCAAAACTACATTTTACATCGGGATTATATTTCTGCTGCTTTTCAATTCGAATTAAAATGAAAATGTTTTTAATAGTGTCGCCATTAAAACATTTAAGTTTTTATTAACATCATAGCTATTAAAACATTAATTAATATAAATGTATGAAGTATAGGGTACGCCTATAAATATACGTTTAGAATTGTTCTTATCGGGCTTTGGCTCTATTTATTGTGATTATTATTTTAAGAGTATGATATAAAGTTATCAGTACCAAATATATGAAAGGGCTATGAAAGAAAATAAAGCAGTCGAAATATTTTATTCTTAGTATTTGTGGAGAATAAATTGTACCTTAAGGCTTTACTGACTTGTAGTCTTCTTCTTATAAAAAAGCTTTAGGTATTATTTTCGAAAATAATTACTAACTAATATTCAGCTTTATAAAAGTAACAAAACATATCTCAAAGTTTTTGTGACAAAATGTCTAGTGGCTAGTCTATATATTGAATTTTAAAAAAGGTACTTTACAGTCTTTAGTGGACACCATGGATAAAACTTCGGACGAAAGCATATCACATAATAATTTGTACCTGAATTCGCATGGAGGGAGATTGGTAAAACATTTAGGTGAAACCAACCTCAATATACCTTGCCCCGGGATTCAAGCCCCAACCTAACAGTCAGCGGCAAATTCGACTAGATGAGCTTGATTGGCCTGCTTGCCCAGTGGTACCTATCTAAATTTGTTATAGACCAGTGGATACACAAAGCCAAAGGTCCACCTACGTATTATTAAATTCTTGTCCAAAAAGCATTTATCAAAAATATTAATATTAGGTTATGACCGCACCAAATATTTGCCCAACGATAATAAAACACAATTAAAAAGTTATGCAGTAGCTACAGTAGTGGTCCGAGTTTTTTTTTTTCCACGAGTTTCAGTGGTTTGTTTCAAGCCAGGTGTGAAGATGTTCCCAAGTCTCAAACAAGAAGCCGACATAAGGTAGCTTTATGTTGACTAGAACTTGCTAAAAAGCTAACCACTTCAAAACTCGTTCATTAGAATCGAACATCTCTCTCCTACCCACATTTTTCTACCGGTCCCTTTTCCTCGTCTCTTAATAAAGTGTACACCTGGTCGAGTAGTTAAAAAAAAGCCGATTGTAGTTCCCAGGCAACTGGTTTTTGCCCAAACGACGACTAGATTGATTTAATCATTTAAATTTCTGTTCTTTGGGTCAGGTTAGATAAACTATTCTAGGTTCAGTTGGTTTACTCATAATCTTTTCAAATTCTAGTTGAGTAAAAATAATTTACGATGAATATAAAAATATAATTTTAGTAAAACAAATTCCTTTACAAAATAAATACTATTTGGAATTGGATACAATATATTTATTGACCAGAATTTGTAAGCACGGAGAAGTGTATCGTCTAGTTAAATTCCTGCATGACAAGTTAAGAGTCCTGGACGGGTATAATTTCCCCCCTGAATTGTTTCCATTTCCCTCGCTACGCAAATGTATGTACATTTCTTCTAAGTTTGATATCTTTCCCATGCCTCTCACATTAGTGTAATATGTGTACAGCACAAGCGGATAATAAGATGCGAGGCATACACAAAATAAGAAAGTAGAAAGTATGTGTGTGTATATATATACAAGATATTCAAACCATTTGTAATATATATAAATATATATATATATATATATATATATTACAAATGGTTTGAATATCTTTTTAAAATAATATTAAAGCATTAATAACAAGATTAAAGAGTTATTTATACACAAAAAACATTACAAACACTATAACTTTGAACATTATTATTTTTTTAAATTTTTATTAAAGCTTCAAAAAATATTTGTAATACTAACATATTTTTATTTAAATTGGTGTAGTTTAACATACACAATGAAAGTCCAACACATTTTACAAGGAAAATAAATTTAGTTGTGATTCACGCAAATAGAAATATTTGAAAAACCTAGGCTATAATTTTTAAGTATAATATAAGACTACGGCGACGACCATCTACAAAATAAGCTTTTATAAAGGCGATATGCAATCGCTATAAGTAAAAACTAATAAATTGCTAAGCCTATAACACCATTAGATTTTAAAAAAACACATTGCTCCATAAAAATATGACGTAGAAAATTATTGTAAAATAGTCGGAACAATTTTTTTGCACGCTAGAGTTAAACAAACCGTTCGTGGCACGCATATATTAATTGCACTAGTGATGTAAGGAAAAATAAGGTAAAATGTAGATTATAATATGTTCCCAGGATTGCATGAAGAGGGAATGGATGTGAAATGGGCATAAATGATTTATAAAATTAAGCAAAATAATACCTTTAAAAGGTTGCTTTCGTAAGATTGAGGTATTTCCGTATGTTTCTATTAGTTTTCAAAAACATTTCGATGACTAAAAACACGCCAAAAATGTATTTTAACTTTATTTCAGTGAGGTCAATCAAAATATGCTATTAAAATCAACTATGTATAAACATCATAAAAAAATATAAGTTTCATAAAATAATCACATATTTTGCTTTTACACACAAAGGCCTACCCCAAATGTAAAAAAATGGGTGTTTACGTAGTTACTGATTTAGTCTTAAATATTTGTATTTCTAAGTATCGATCTTACAGACGCATAGCACCACAGCGGGTTTATTAATGCTTGGGACAACACTTACAGAACTCCAAATTACTCAAAAACTAATTACTAAAATGTGATATGGTGGGGCAGAAGGGAACGCAAGCTTAGTTAAGTATGTTTGCACTTTTATGTCAAAAAAATTTGTTCATATTAAATAACACATTGGAACAGTAATCTTATATAAGTTTGTTTTAATTTTCTGAAAAGCGTCCCGAATGAGTAGTAAGACGCGCTTCCAAATAAATATATATATAATAATTCTAGCCATAGTAATCTCAACCGTTCATTATTTTATGTCATAAGCATAATGTAATTTTAACACGTTTTAAATTAAGTCTAATCACTCCTGTTCAAATGGCGTATTCCTGATAAATAACCAAGAACTGTAGAGATTAATACGTGAAGAAAATTTAAAATAAACGTATCTAATGAATCATTTTTTTTTAACTTTTGTAAGGAAAAATCCAAGTAAAAACTTAAAATAAGGGCATTACCTCCCTCCCCCTGCTTAATTACAAAGAGATTTTTAAAATACCTCATTTTTAATAATGTTTTTACACCCATGTAAAGTAAAATTGTCAATATATAAAGTTGGGTTATTCATCTTATTTTCAACGATAACAATCTGGGGAAAAATTATGCCTGCCAAACATTCAGTATCTGAACCTTTGCAATTTTTCTTCTTTCTTCTATTGACTAAATAATTATAAAGTAAAATTACAAAAGAAAAAAAAAACACCTCGAAACAACGTGTTAATATATTTCAAGAGATAGTTTGAAATAAATTAAACCTTTTTTTTCTCAATAAGATTATGACATTCCCGTGTGCCCAACCATGGCAAAAGATTCAAATATGTTTGCGAGTTGATGCTTCTGTATTTAAATGCAACAAATATTGCTTGCCATATCGGTAACAATCATTTCTTACAACTTAGTCTGGCTAAGAGTTAAAGTTACTAAAGTTAATCGCGGCGGTAGTGCTACCCGCACCAGTGCATGGTCTACTATAAGGTGTCAAATTCGCCATTAACTGATTACCAGTGACAGAGTTCGAAGTTCAAATCTCTGCCGGGTATAATGGGGATAGTCTTTACAAACTTGATTAATCATTGTGACTTCAACGACTTTCAAAATTAATTCAGGTACACTTTATCTACAATAGCCTTCTCACACACGTCCATTAAATTCATATGTAAAAAAACTAAGTGTTTAGCTCCTTAAAAATTGTCGTAATTATTATTTTGCTTGTATCGATGACGATGGGTCAATGTTCAACCAGAGAAAAATAGTTTGTGGCTTGGTTCCAGTCGGAGAGTTAAGTTATCTTTATACGTATTTATTTTTAACATTCTATATGAGTACACTCTTCTAGTTCTTTATATCTAAAGTTAAGTGATTATTATAATATATTAAAAGTGTTGTGATAGCATAATTTTAGTATAGTTGTTTTATTTAATAATAAAATAATCCAGTCAAAGTGTGGGCTCATCCAGTATTGACATGCATGCCGGCAGGTTAAAAATCACTATAAGATAACCATAGTAATCGACTAATATTTTTTATTAACATTCTGTGTTGGTTCAAGTATTTCAGTGCTGAATTTATTAACTGTGGTTCAGATATTCTATAAATTGTACTATATGTAGGCTAAGTAATGATTCAGAGCTATTTATGTTTGTCAATTTGTTTGGTGTGTAGAATCAATCAGTTTTCAAAGGTGGTCAAAGTGTATAAATAGAATATTAAATGCGTGCTATCCGTTGAATTACTCACACATATTAATTAAAGATAGTCCTTTAATAAAATCATTTTATAGACACATCATTATAATCAAGTTACCTATAAAATAAAGTTAAAATGTTACTGAAAAGATAAAAAAAAATGTATATTTAAAAGTAAGAGAGTGCCGTAAATTTATTTTTATTTACTACGAGATAGTAATAATCGTAATTTATACTATGACCACCTATGAAACAAAGGATCTAAGACTACTTAATGTACCTAATGACGGAAATAAAAACTAATGCAAATCCATTTCAAATATGTAATTTATTCATATTTATTTCAAACGGGGTGAAAACCTGCATGTACTTTTTATATATGTATAATTGGTATTTACAACAAGATATTTTTGGTGCAATAAATATTTACAAAATACCGTGTTAAAGGAACGGTCGGAGTTTCACAATGACAGGTATACAGATAGAATGTGGAATAGAAAGAAAATAAAACTATTAAGGATATGTTATGTCAACACAAAGCCAGCATAATGAATTAGCACGGGACACTTCTGACATTAAATAATTACACAAAAATCAAAATACATATACCTACATTGATTTAAAATAAATTCCTCGACAAATTAACTATAAATTCCGTGACCAATACGTCAGTGAAATTTGGTTGGTCCTAAAATATATATTTACTTTTTAAATACCTACATGCTCCTGAAAGCTATTTTAGAAAATTAAGTAGTACAATACAAACTAAAAATTACTTGACATTATATTTATAACTGTCTGATTCACAGAGAGCTTAATAGGTCACCAGTGTGGATTAAAAACCAGATGAGATGGATTTGGTTGAGTTTAAAAAATAGCAACTTCTAGAAAATTAACCACAAAAACATATATTAAAAAAAATCGAAGTTGACTAATTCATGGGCTTCAAAAATTAATAAATGGTAAACAAAAAACATATAATTTACTGTAATAAACTATATAGAAAAATAAATTCTTGTAAAAATGTTATTTATAAAACGTGTCCTGAATAAGAAGTTATATAGAATTGTAGTACATAAAACATATCTAATTTTTCACAAATTAAAAAAAATATATTTGTTTATATGATTATGGGGGGAGAACTACATTTCATACACGTAAAACCAAATCTTATCAATAAAAATTATAGGGCCTACTTAACGTTTACTAATAAAATTACTTTGAGAAATCAATTCTTTCGCAATATTACTACTACCACTATAAATATTTTAAGAAAATATGAAATAAAGTTAATGAATGGCGCTCTTAGGTTAAAATAAATGATCGACGCTTCAAATAAAAACAAATCAGTATAAGAGCGTTAAATTCTTTACAACGAAAATCTAATTATTAAGGTGTTTGTTGCCTTTTAAATAAAGTTGTTCAGATAAATAATTTGAACCAAAATAATTGTGTGCATATATAGTCTAATATAGGCAAAAAAAAATGTGATGGTGGAGTGTTTATTGGATATCCTATTAAGAATCAATCTACTGGAAGAAAGAAGGGGTAAATATAATGAGTTCAGTTCTTGCAGGTTTTTTTTTTTGTTGAAAACCTTTAGCACCATATTCTATCAAATAAGTTTTTAGAACAACTTTAGATGATCGATAATATGCTACTTTGGTGTATTTTAATCAAATACATATTGTGTCACTGATAAATGAGCTATAATAAATTTAATAAATTATTTAATGTCAGATTATGTATCCCCCACAAATCAATCTTAAAGTAAACAAAAATAATTTATATATATTTCTCAGATGCAACCCCATGTGGGTAATGCTGGGGATTTTCAGTAAATATGTCTACCCTGGCTTCATTACCCCACTTCTTGCTACATAACGTTTAAAATATTGGGGTAGCCAACTTTTGTTTTAAAATAAAATTTATTTAGCTATTTTGAACACTCACTAAGGCTTGTTTAATGTGGGATTCAACACACAAAAAAAACCTTTAAATTAATTCATTGAAAATAATTAAGCTTGATAATTAGGCCTACTGCAATCATTAAAATGTTAAATGTATTATTATGACCAGAATACATTAACAAAGTTTCAAGGCTAGCCGTTTGTACTCAAAAGATGAAGAGAATATTACACAGCGAAAAAATAATTCTCGAGATAATTTATATATAATTATTTTAGAAGGACTTTTGAGAGCATGTTTACAAAAAGTATTTCTATTAAATATAATAAATTAAAGGATATTACAGGGGAACTGTTTTGTAAAAAAAACATTGTATCGATTATTTAGGTGATACCTCTCTTAACTTACTAACGCTTTTCACAGCAAAACATGAACAGACACAAAAAAAAAGGTGAGTTATTGAATTAAATAGATTTCCTAAAACAGAGATAATTGAACAGGTTTTCAAACTATATAGATGTATATTTAAGAAAAGATATTTAAATGAAACGGCAAAAAAAAAAGATTTACAAACGTTTGATAAGTCTTTGTTTATAATGCTGTAAAACACTTCAAATTATACGCACTTTCACGAGTCATGATCACTTACACAGGTCACGCATAGCTAAAAAAAAACAGCAGATAGAAGACGTGATCAAGGAATATTTCGCCATTCGAAAAACTAAGACTTATCTCTTTTTCTAGATCGTTCAGTTTTTACTTTCTTATACATACAAAAGAGTTAAGTCTTTTATTGAGCTACGGTATATAAAACCAAATATTGGAAAAGCACACGCATTGTTTACGCAAAATTAACGTCTTTGAATGTGCCATCAATTTAATTACTATGCTTATACATCTCAACTATGAGGTCCAATTAAAAGATGAGAAGGGCAAGTAATAGAATTTTTAAAAATCCGCCACAAACGCTTTTTCACTCCAATCACAAATAATAGAATCGGATGGTCTTATGAGCAGGGAAAATAAAACATTTATAGGTCCTACAAGATATTGAATGTTCTGTACACGAGATGTTCCGAAAATGAGGTGAAATCTTACTCTATTTGGCACTCCGAAACAAAGACAGAATTTATTGACTAACACATCGAACGTAGTATCGAATTCCAACAAATAATATTGATTTAGGCATAATACACGTATATTTACAGTTTGCTCATTTAAAAAAAGAGTTTTACGTCATTCTTTAATTTTTGTTCACAATAAATATTATGAAGAAACGAGAAAATAATATAAAATGGGTAATTATCACCAATAATATCGTGGCATCAGCTGTCAACTTGAAAAGGAAATGTTATGAATCTTTCTCGATTGTTCTTTTTTTAATGTATTTAATATTTGGTCGGTAACAAGTTTTGCCTCTCACGGCCACCCCTTAGAGGCTGTTTTTAAAGCGTCGCCTGATGAGCCCTACCTTGTGATGCGCACGCGTGGGACCGCCCCTCTTACATGTTGTGGGAGAGAGGCATGGCGTCGGGCGAGTGCTGCTGGTACTGCATGTGGTGTAACCTGGCCGCGGCCACCGCGTGCTGGTGGTGTTGCTGCTGCTGTTGGTGTCTTTCCGCCGCCGAGGAGTCCGTCGGCAGATACATCGAGATCATCTGACACAGGTCTCCTTGGTTTTGGGCTCCCTGGACGTATTCCCTCTTGACGGTTATGCTCCCAGGCCCAGGGGGTGCCGGCGTGGGGGTGTGCAGCCCTCCGGAGGACGGCGACACAGGCTCGGACTTGATGCTGCTCCCGCTGGGGCTGTGCGACATCTGTGAGCCCGACTGTTGTTGCGGCTGCATGCCACCGCCACCCCCGTTACCGTAGGGGGACCCCGCACCACTTGACACTGTGCCCCCCGTGGGGTACATCCCGTAGGACGAGCCATTCATGTAGGAGTTGTGGTGCATCTGTGACATGTCGTACCTGGGGTAGCCGGCCATCTGGCCACCATAGGCCGAGTGGTGCTGCTGGTACGCTGCTGACGGGTCGTGGTGGTGCATCATGTAGCCGTTGGGCATGTAACCATTAGGCATCTGGTACATGTCTCGACCCACGACTTGTTGGACGGCCGCTGCGGCGCTCGCTGCCGCGTTGCGACTCGCGGCGTCCGAGCCTTGCAACAGAGAGCCCGTCGCCGATCCCAGCGGGTACTTGTCCTTCTTGAGGAGTGTCTTCGTCTTTCGCCTGGGTCGGTATTTGTAGTCCGGGTGTTCCTTCATGTGCACGGCACGCAGTCGCTTCGCCTCGTCGATGAACGGGCGTTTTTCCGACTCGCTGAGGAGCTTCCACTCCGCACCCAGGCGCTTCGAGATTTCAGAATTGTGCATCTTGGGATTCTCTTGGGCCATTTTCCTTCGCTGCCCTCTGGACCACACCATGAAAGCGTTCATGGGCCGCTTTACCCTGTCAGCGTTTTGGTTTTTGCTACTGTTGTTATTGTTGTTCGTCGGGGGTTGCTGGGGATGGCCGCCATGGTGAGGCGGCATGCTCCCACCCCCACCATGTTGCTGCTGCTGCGCGTGTTGGCTATGAGGCCCATTGCTCATCTGACCGCCATGTTGCTGTTGTTGCTGTTGATGGCTATGCAGATTGTGTTGAGGCTGGTGTAACTGCTGGTGTTGAGACGGAGGCGGCGGCTGTCCCAGCGTCATGACACTGCTCATAACGGGAGTCACGTTCCCTCCGTGCACCAGTCCCAAAGCGCCGTATGACGACACCGGGTGGTGTGGGCCGGAGTGTCCCAGGGGGACCCCGACTCCCGCATGATGGGGGGGCATGTTGGCATGAAGGCTGCCCCCCTTCAGGTCCGACTCCATCGTCAGCATATCTTCGTGAGGGTCCCTCGGAGAGTACAGCTTGGCGGAGTTTAGGATTTATCTTCACCAAAATAAATTTAAAAAAACTCGATGGACACTTTGACCCTCTTTCTCCACACACCCGCGCACAGGCGACGCGCAGAACAGCCTTCGACACTGGGCCCACTCGCCTTGTTACCGATTTATAAAGTTCATCTGTGGAGCTTTATCACTCACTGAGAATGTCAAAAACAAACACCTCAAATTTCACCAAGAAAGTTTCACTAAATAACCAAAAATATATTTGTTAATTCCAAAACACCAACTAGAAATCCTTTCAAGTATGTACTTTGATTACGTACACTTGAATTCAAAATTAAAACATTGTTGTCTTTGCTCAACCACCTGTTAACATCCCGAGAAATTTCGAGAAAAATTTAAAAAGCAAAAAAAAATAAAAATCAAGTCACTTAAAATAAATTTAAATCACTTGTTCACATTTACGAATCAAGTTTTTTTTTAAATATGTTGTTATTGAATATCCATAACGCCGATTCACCCAAGTTGTTTATTGTTGTTGCTCACTGAAGGTTAGTGTCACACACAACAGCACTGAGACTCTCTATTGAATAAAAACCTCCTCCACACATACACACACACATTCACTCACACAATGATAATCCACAGAGCCCCCACGTTTTGTGTGTGTTGCCCCTGTAACTGTTAACTTGAATACCTCCACACAGTTCGGAGCACCTCTCGCATCTGCCGACTCTTTCGAACAAAACCGAACCCGCTCCCGCTCTTCTCGCCCACCCCCCTCCACAACATTCGAAGGGAAAAAAAGAACATGCACTTCCCCTACCTATCCTTCGCTCCCTCCCAAGGCACGAGGTCCCCAGCCCGCTCCCTTCCCCTACTTTGATTGACGTGCACGCCTGCCATGATTCGCGGTAGCCAATGAGCCGTCGTGGCGCGAGGTGGAGGGGGGCGTGTACGTGAGGAGCGGTGGGCGGGGCTAGGAGTGGTCACGTTAGTTTCGGCCCGGCGCTGCTTCGAGGTACAGGTGAGTGCAGCTCTCTAGTACACATTAACTTTATTTTGTTTGTAAACAACAAACACCCATTTATAGATATATATAATGAGTGTGTCGATAGTGCACTGACAATGTATATAATAACACTTGTTGTCTCATCTTCAGGTGTCATTGTGTCATGGTAATAGCTTCCATATATATTGACTCTTTATTTTTATTTGCAATCAACTTAATTTTTTAAGCATGGAAATAAATATTGCCGTCACTCTTTAAGAATTATATCCTCTTGGCTATTTACATGCACATGACACTATAAAAATTAATGGCTGTTTAACACCCATTGACATAAATTATGGATCTAATGTGTAAAATAAATAGTTTCGGAAGGACTAGAATAGATTCGAAAGGTTTCTTTATATACTTTTTTACTGAGCGAATATAGGCCTACTAAATTTAAAATTCTGACATAAACCGAAAGTCAAACACAAATATTTTCTAGCATATAATTTCAATCTTTTAGGTCTAAAGTCACGTATTTAGTGAAAACAAATAACAGTCTGATTATTTTTTTTACAAAATATTGATTTACAGTTTTTAAGTCATCCACACCAGTGTAATTTAATAGCGTTTAATCATTTTTTCAAGCTTCTCTAACAAGATGGTTACATGATAAAAATGTTCATTAAAATATATAACTTTATTTGGTAACATTTGGTCTTTTCTAAGTAGTGTGGACCTAAACAAATTAATTTTAAAGTTAAGATAATATAATAATAGTAGTTTGGATCTAAGCCGATAACCTATACAGTGTAGACCTACACCAACGTTTCCATCCCCAAAATATGAGTTTACCTCCTGTTTTTAAGACGTTGCACTTAATTTATTTTGACTATGAGATTGAGTTTGGAATTCCAGCTTTATGCTCTGGGGATGCAGTTTAATTTTACGGTGGTCCCCTTCTGCCCCCCCCCCTCTTCCCCCTTATTTCCTCTAGCTTCTCCTTATTAACCGACAGGATATTGCTCCTATGTCTTTGATATTCTTGTGTCGAACATATACTAAGGCGCGATTAAAAATAAATTCCGCATTTATCGTGTATTAGGAAAGTAAAGTAAAATAAAAAAACCTACTAAACTATTTTTTAAGACATGTATTTACTAAATTGATGAGTGGTTGATTTTACAAAAATTAAATTTTACCTTTCATTCTATACAAATAAATATAATTATGATTAGGATAGTGTGAAATAGTTTACATTTAAAATTACAATGATCAATTAATTAATTTTTTTTTAGAAATCGAATACAAATTATGCTATAATGTCAAAAATAGAAAAAAGTAACAAACCTAGGTCATTAAAAAATACGTTTCACATTTAGAACTACATTAGGTCACCTTAGATAACTGATTATTTTTTAATTCCTAAATTTGTTATTAAAAGCCTATTACTTAATTGAACTTTCCTCTATTTCATCTATTAAAATGTGTTTGTTTTCCAATAAATGTAATATTATAAGTCTTATTATTATTTAGCACCACGTCTTACTCTCCGTTCGGGTTATACGCTTATATGTCTTATTAAGTGGAAGAGAAAGCTAACGTCTTAACATCGCCAGATAAATAAAGGTCAATATTATTATTATTATTATTATTATTATATTAAAAGTATCTACTTCGACCCCAGATTGAAACTGTGTTTAAAATCAAAGAAATGATGATCCAAAAATAATTTAAATAAAGTACACGTTTCACAAACTACAGCATATAGGACATACCAAAACCACGTTTGTTTATATAACTTATAAGTTAGGTCTAGTAAAACCCTAAAACGCCTTAAAACATATTTGGCGATTGAAGAAATTTGACCGACTGCCCTATAGCCTATCTATTCAATTATCCAACAAACTTAAATTTTCTGTCTCGAACACCAGTATTTAGGCTAATTGGACGAAGTTTGTTACTAATTTTTGACAAACTGATTATATTGCTCATACTGGTGGCCATGCGGTCCAAGGTGTTACCACTCAAAGTAGAATGGATTACCAGTGACAATACAGAAAGATGATGTGTGAAAGGTGGTTCTTATAATTGGGATTTATCATAGTGATTTTCATACCCTCTCTCCACGTTAATGCAAATGTACCTATTTTAAATGAAGAGTAGGCTAAATATTGATATCAAAGTAATATTATTTTAGGAAATATTTTTTAAATTAACTACCCAAAATAAGTTATTGAAGTGATTATCAAATATTTTTTTTTAAGACTGTGGAAGTTTTTGTAGGTGTTGATATCTTAACAATTCATGAATTGGAGCCCTATATTAAAGTTTTTGCCATTTACTTGGCCTTGAATGTAACGAATACTTTTGGAATAAAAATTGGAATTTATAAAGGTTCGAATTCCATATATCATTGTAACCAATGAACACAATAATATGCTAGTAAGCGTTTCAAGCAATTTCTTAGTAACTCTAAAATGTATTGTCAGTTACCAGTTATTGATAATAATTTTTTTAAAGGCCCCACTAGTCATAGCTTAGATTTAACTAATGATATTTTGTGTTATCCATGTTGTCACCAGATAAAATTAATACTTAGGATAGGGGTCTAAACCTACCTACCAACTTTAGTGTAGATATTTATAAATTTTAGTTGATAATATTTCTATCATTTGAAAAATGTTCTTCGAATGAATAAATTTTGTTGAGAATGGGTTTGTGGTTTAATTTATTTTAAAGTGCAAGTGAATCTTGATACTTAACCATAAAAGAAAGTAAGTTAATCCAATTATTTATGAGAAAGCGGTTATTTTTCTTTAGGTCCTTAAAGGGAGAGGTGTTAATATAACTTTAAATAACAATTAGTTTACTTATTTTCAGTATTAAAATTTTTTATTCAGTAGATAAATGATAAAAAAAAACTATGCTAAATACATTTTAAATTATAAATCAAAAAGAAACGTTTCGAGTAAAACAGTTAATGCATAAATGCAAGTTTTTTTAGTCCCTTTAAATATGTATCTATAGGGTCGGTCAGGTTTAAATAAGAAATAATTTTGGCGTATGCAATCTAATACACTTAACAAAGTAAGTGCTGTGAAGCGTCTGGTAATATTAACTAATTCAAATTATATGTTAATTTTCGCTCTATTAACTGGTCGACAGTAGTATACTAAGCATAGAACTATAATATAAATCTTGCTTTTATTTAGTTTGGTGTGGGGTGAAATCATTTCTCGCCTTCTGTCAAGGTATGTTAAAATCAAAATACAAACATCAATAAGTTTTACCGTTTGTTCTATATGGGTGCGAAACACGGTGTCGTAACTTGCAAGACAAAAATATATTTAACTTAAGAATGTTCGAAACTAAACTGCTTCTAGAAGATGTTTTTTGTACCCAAAAGGGGATGACGATACTGGGAAGTGGAATAGGCTATATAATGATGAGTTACATAAACATATACTCATAAAAATACATTGTTAGGATATTTTTTTTATTATTTAGCACCGCGTCTTACTACCCATTCAGGTTATACGCTTTAAGTACTAATTACGCTAATGGTTTAGGAATTGGGAAGGTTGAATTAGAGGAAGTGAACCCACATTTGCGTGGAGGTAGAGTGGAAAACCACTTAGGAAAAACCACCCCCAGTTCACCCGACCGAGATTCGAACCTCGATCTACCCGTCCACAGCAGTCGAGCTCAACACGACTAGCGCGTTAGCCAACTGCGCCACCGAGGTGGGTGACGTCAAAATGAATCTGAGAAGAAACTGTGTTTCTCATGTTTTGCAAACGAAAACCCTCCTAGCACGTGCACTATATTGCAAATTCAACCTCATGAGAATTATGTTAAAGTTATTTCACTAATAGAATTATGTATTATGATATAGTAAATTATTTATTATTATAAAAACAAAGACTACAATAGACCTATTGTTTGAAATTGAACACTAATGAAATCAAATTGACAATCAGTCTTCAAGATTTAAAAAAAATATAAATTATGACCACTTCCAGTAGCAGTAAACGATGTAAATGACAGTAAATCCTCTTTTTAAATTTGTGTCAGTCATAGCACTTTTAAAAAAAATTGTTTTAAGAAAATAAATGGTACGGCACAATCGCACAAACATTTTTCATATTATGTATTGATACTCTAGTATTATACATTACCACGTTCCGTAGCCAATAAGACAAACACATACATAGTTTAGTAGCAAAGTGTTTTAAGAGGATTACCCCTCATCACTGGGCACGCGGACAAGGGCGTTTCATCTCAACTGGTTTGATGTGGAGTAGTGAAGTTGAGGGTTCTAATTGCATCTTGGTCTAACTAGGTGCTTTTTAATAAAGTATCTATCACACTCTCCGCAAATGCAGATACACTTCCTCTCCATTATATATTCCTTACGCTCATCCTCTTAGTGTAAAACGCGAATGCAAAATGGGTAGTAAGACGTGAAGCACGGAAAACACACACAAAAAGATTTAGTCTTTTGTTGGGTTGAAATTAAATACTCAGCAAAGTGTATATACAAAATAGCAAAGAGAATTTAGTCTCGGTAATTGATACAAAAATATTGTTAGATTTTTCTTTTTGGTGACCTGGTGGTCTAGGGGTAAGGTGTCAAACTTCTATGCTGGCGGCCAGGGTTCAATCCTCGGTCCCGGCAAAGATTTATCAAGACATCTTGTGAATGTGGGGAATGCCAGGCCTCCACCGTGGTTCGGATTCCACGTTAAATTGTAGGTCCTCCATTTCATCTCACACTCACCCTAGCATCACACATTAGCGTAAGTGCGTATAACCCGAACGGGTAGTAAGACACGGTAATAATAATAATAATAATAATATTTTTCTTTTTATCTTAAATTTCAAACAAACACTGTGTTTTAACGTAACCTGAGTAATCTATACTCCATTCACGGTAGGAATTACTCTTTGAAAGGTCTTTTTTCCTACCAAATATCCTACTATAAAATAGATTTCTGGTAGGGAAAAAGGCCTTTCAGAAAACAATTCCTACGCTGAACAGACTTTATATCAGAAGTCGGTAAAATATCATATCCACTGATACCCTATTCATCGCTGTAGGCTTTGTATTAGTTGAGAAAAAGGGATGTTGACAACAGAAATAATGTGTAGGATTATTAGTTCTCTATGTACGTCAGGGCCTGGGACTACAGCTAAAACGGTGTGATCGATGGATTTTGTTTAGAACATGATTTTTATATGAGATATGGTCATGCCTCGAGGCTAAACTGGGATTTTAATTATATTTATAGAACTAAGGGTAGTTTATCGATGGCGGATTTTTAGAATTTATAAATATTTAAGACTTTACTATAAATATTTAGTTCACATGGATATACAAGGAGTAATTTACATGTTAAATAACATTATGTAATGGTCTGAAAAAGGCAGGGGTGTACAACCTTTTAAGTGTTGAGGGCCTCTTTTACTCTAACTGAGCAATACGTGAGGCGATTCCCCCCATACCCCCCTCCCACTTCACCAACCAACCCGCCCAACTTTTCCCTCTTATCCTAATTTTACCAATATGTCTATAAGTTATCGTGAAAAATGATATTTGAAAAGTGTATTTATGAGATACTGTACATTAAAAACTTATACAGCTATTCTCAGACTCTGGTAGGATTCTGATAGGGAAAACCGTAACTGACCGTCACAAACGTTAGTAAAACTGCGTTTATGTATTCATACCTCAAGTAAGGTGATTTACACCTTTATCTATTGATACATATTAACAACTCCCATAAAATAACATTAATACTTAAATAAAATACTATCATTTTTACCCCAAAGATTTATTTTGGTATTTTATAAAAAATGTTTTTCATACTAGAATCGGGCTATAGCTCTGGTAGGCTATTCATTAAAAAAAAGTCGTGCCTAGAAAAAGTTTAAGGTCACCGATGCGATAACCATTAGATTCCAAAATTTTAATTTGTAAGGAAGTTGTTTTAAAAAATCAACACACATCTGCACTAACATTATTTATTTGAAATAACGCACATGTTTATACAAAAGATAAAACCTAAATGGGCCGCTGTATGTGTGAGCACTAAACTGGATAGTGCACCGCGGTACAATCGGCTGTCATGAAAACTGGCTCGTTCGTGTGTTTTGTAATCCAAATTGCTTAGGCTTAGCTGTGGAATTCACAAACGTGTTGTTATTCAATTTGTTATGTCGATATATATAATCAAAAATTAATTATTAAAAAAAACATAATGAAATTTAATAAGGAAACAATATTTAGTCGTAATTATAGAATTAAATGTTAATGAAAATTAATAAAAATTAGTAAAAAAAAATTAATAAAAAATTGGAACTCATAAAAGTCAAAAAGAACGATAGGGAAGATATAAACAATGATACAATAATTATAAATCTGAGATCAATACTTATTATATCTATAATTGTGTATATCTTTCTTTCGTTCTTTTTTACTTTTAAGAGTTTAAATTTTTTATTAAATTTTTCTATTAATTTTTATTAATTTTCATTCACATTGAATTCTATTATTACGATTATAAATTAAATCTATTACAAATAAACGGATGATGCAAAACTAGAAAATTTGATGTTATGGGTGGATTCCCGAACACATATTTAAATTACGTTGACCTCTCGCGGGCCTAAGAGGGTGAGGTTAAGGGTCATGGGTAGTGCACAGATTGCTCCAAGGCGTCACTCTCGCAATAGACTGAACTGACGATGACAGGGAGAACCGGGTTCGAATTCCAGTCGGCCTTACATAGGGTTGTTTTTACTAAATGGTTTTACAGTCTTACTCAAAGAAAATGCGTGTTTACTTTCATTGAATTAAACCTTACTCATCCCCCATATATCTTCGCCATTATTACGCGTGTATAACCTGCCATATAATAATAAGAAGACATGTTGCTAAGAAAAGTGTACTGTTTTTTTTGGCTAAAAATCATTTAAGGCTAACTCACTAGTAAACATTTTGTGAAATTTTTGTGCCAAACTATAACTTAATAGAGTAAAGGCTATCAAAAAGCATGTGTCATAACATTAATTTACCTAATTTAAGAAGGAAATTTAAAGCAGGAATAGGCAAATTTAGATTACTTAAATAATAGGGCCTATTATAAAGGTTTAATCTTGCTATCGTCAAATACACACACAAGTATTGTGATCATAACTTTGCTTCACTATTAATGAGAGTAGGATCGTTTAAAATTCATGCAAAAATCTCGTCTACGTTTAATTTCTCCACCGCGTCTTATTACTTACCCGTCTGTGCTATAAACGTTTAAATTACCCTTATAGGGTAGAGATGGGTAGGGTGGGATTAATAGGTAGTGTATCATGTTTGCGTGGAGGGTCAGTGATGAATAAACATACTCAACAGTCATTACTACCCGCCTCGGTGGCGTAGTTGGCTAACGCGCTAGTCGTGTTGAGCTCGCCTTCTGAGGACGGGGAGATCGAGGTTCGAATCTCGGTCGGGTGAACTGGGGGTGGTTTTTCCTAAATGATTTTCCACTCTCCGTCCACGCAAATGCGGGTTCACTCCCTTTAATTCAACCTTCTCCATTCCTAATCCATTAGCTTAATTAGTACTTAAGCGTATAATCCGAACGGGTAGTAAGACGCGGTGCTAAATAATAATAATAATCATTACTCATTACAAACAACCATGATTTGAAATTATCTTCCCGTCACCAACATAAAAATATAGTCTAGTCTAGTATTTATTTCACATTCCCACCAATACTTATGTAGGGACATATAAATTAAATAAACTACTTGTAATTTAAGATTTTATTTATTCTATGATATCACCACTGATTAAAGGTGATAAAATAAATATTCTAATTTTTTTCATCGCCACTTCTTACTACCTGTTCAGGTTAAACGCATATTATATGATAATGGGTGAGGAAGGAAGCATTTTAGAGGTAGTATTCCTGCATATATGCACGGAAGAATCGTGGGAAAACTTTTAGAAAAAACCATCCTCACCAGACCCAACTGGGATTCGAACACTGATCTTCCCATCATCAGTAGGCCAATCTAACACGGGCATAACGCTATATTATTATTATTATTATTATTAGCACCGCGTCTTACTACCCGTTCGGGTTATACGCACTTACGCTAATGTGTAATGTAGGGTGATTGTGAGATGAAATGGAGGACCTACAGTTTAACGTGGAATCCGAACCACGGTGGAGGCCTGGCATTCCCCACATTCACAAGATGTCTTGCCAGAGGTGAAGTAAGGGTTTGGTAATTAGATAAATCTGTGCCGGGACCGAGGATTGAACCCCGGCCGCCAGCATAGAAGTCTAACACCTTACCCCTAGACCGCCAGGTCACCCATAACGCTATAGATCATTCGGTACTGGTGCGGGTAAATCTATTATAAAGGGACATTTTGGCTACTTAGGTTTATGTATGAACTTTTAAGGTGGTAAAGTGGGCCAAATATGGTAATCGTTTTCAACCTTATGTAGAACCGTGGCCAAGGTGATCATATTTCTGTTTTACACAAGAAATGTTAAAAGTGAGAACTAACTATATCATGTGTGATGTGTGCCTTGTTTTGTCAAGATCCATTAAAATTAAATAAAAATTTTCTCCAACATATTACTTTACCTCGAATAAAAATAATGTAATTATTTTATTTCAATCTTATAATTTTATGTTGATGGTTTAATTTATTTGGTAAACGCTTACCAATATAATTTTGTCAGGCTCAATACCCTTTTCCGTTTTTTAAGTGCTCAAGGACGTTGCCTACCTGTGACGTCATGACCGGTCTGGATATGATTTCCCATGTTAGTTAATTTACGTTTCACTCAGCGAGTTTTAAAGATATAACGTTGAAACATAGAATATACATTCTTAAAGAATTCTAAAAATAACCCTACATTGTCACAAAATGATCATGTTTATCTTTAGTTTTTTGTAAAAAAAAAATTAAATATAAATCCTGGCTTGGCCTGTAGGAATCTTCGGGCCAGGATGTAGATTAAAAAGGTTTGTGGTATCATACCTATATATATATATATATATATATATATATATATCCAACATAGGAAACAAGAAAAAGGTAAAGTTAAAGTAAGTTAATGTTTTCAAGGCGCAAATATTAAATTGACTGTGTAAGCTCGTCAGAAGAAGAGAGAGAGTATTATCAGCAAGCATACAAGAACACTCCCAGGGTGAACTTCTAATTTTGTTCCCTTTATTTCTATTTTGTACATTAGCGTCTCACTCAGTGTGATAGTGCTTAGCCTGCTTAGGTGTGTAAAGTTAAGATTCAACCTGCTTAGCCAAATAGCTTTGAAATCTTCCATGTAAGCAACTTGGTTTTTCTTTAGCACCGTGTATTACTACCCTTTCGGGCTACACGCTTAGAACTACTAACCATGCTAATGGGATAGGGATTGGTAAGGTCGAATTTAGAGAAAGTAACCCCGCATTTGTGTGAAGGAAAAGTAGAAAATAATTTAATGAAAACCCCCTCAAGTTGACCCGACCAAGATTATAACCTCGATATCCCCATGCTCGGCAATTTACCTCAACATGAAACTAGCGCGTTAGCTAACTGCGCCACCGAGGCGGGTAACATCGTCGTTAATATGATTAATTGTCTAATTTAAAATGTCGGAAAAGATTGTCTCAAACAATATGAACCTGACTTGGAGTTGAGTAGGTCATATATCTATTATATCCTCACTTCAGGGGGTGAGGGGGTGCAAGGTGAGCGGGGCTAGTTGATTTTTGGCCACCCAAAAATTTAGTGTAATTTCACTCCCCACCCCCTCAAGACTCTCCACATACGCATTTTATTCAAGTGTACAACAATATGTCGACAAATATGTTACATGATACAAGTGTTTCTTGGTTTTTAATAATAGTTTGTATTTTGAAAAGTTTATGGAATCTTTCTCATAAAATGCCTAACACTTGGAATTTGTCTGATTCGCACATAGATAGTTGTAGTGTACCTTCGCCAGCAGCACAAACTCAGAGCGCTCGAAATCAAACGCTGATATCGAGTACTATCGTGGTATCGACTCAGCAGTCGATACTCTATATTATTATTATTATTATTAGCACCGCGTCTTACTACCCGTTCGGGTTATACACACTTACACTAATGTGTAGTGGTAGGGTGATTGTGAAATGAAATGGAGGACCTACAGTTTAATGTGGAATCCGAACCACGGTGGAGGCCTGGCATTCCTCACATTCACAAGATGTCTTGTCAGAAGGTGAAGGAAGGGTTTGATAATCAAATAAATCTATGCCGGGACCGAGGATGGAACCCCGGCCGCCAGCATAGAAGTCTGACACCTTACCCCTAGACCGCCAGGTCACCGAAACTTTATAGTATTTGTTTTTAACCACTCCAAGCGCTGAAGTCACTGTTCAAATTCCCACCATGAGAGTTTCCGATTTATTCCACCTTATATGGTCTATGTTGCGCAATGTCCAAGCCAATCAGTTCTCAGTTCTGTTGTGTCGTGATTATTATTATTATTATTAGCACAGCGTCTTACTAACCGTTCGGGTGATTAATAACATACATAGATTATCACTAGGTTTATATATAACTTGTTTGTTATCATTCACAAATTCCAGAAATAATGGACAAAATTTGTGAATAGAAGTAAAATTAAGAAGGTGGTGAAAAGTCCTCATTTCGAAAACGCTACAAGTTACCAGTTAATTATGCCCTCCAACCTCCCAAAAATATTTTTTTTGTATCTGAAGTCGGTGCCAATGGATATAAGGACTATTTAGAAAGCATCCTATTAGATATCCCCTTAGTTCAAATGTTACTTGCTTCTTTCTTACGGGTGACCTGGCGGTCTAGGGGTAAGGGGTCAGACTTCTATGCTGGCGGCCGGGGTTCGTTCCCCGGTTCCGGCAAAGATTTATCTGATTGCCAAACCCTTCCATCACCTCTGACAAGACATCTTGTGAATGTGAGGAATGCCAGGCATCCACCGTGGTTCGGATTCCACGTTAAACCGTAGGTCCTTCATTTCATCTCACAGTCACCCTACCATCACACATTAGCGTAAGTGCGTATAACCCGAAAGGTTAGTAAGACGCGGTGCTAGTAATAATAATTCTTTCTTACCTGCTATTTCTTAACCGACAACTTATAATAAGCCAAGAACTAAGGAGCAAGAAAATGGAAACAGATAATTTCTGTTTTTTTCTAAACCCTCCTTTCCTCCCCTTTTCTAAAATGCCTGTGTTGTTTTTACACCATCGAAGGCTTTGTAATTCTACCAGTTAGATATATAGCTGACAAGTATAATTCCACTGTGCATGGGTCAGAGTAACGGGGAAGTTTTTAAAATACAGTTATAGTAAGCAGTAAGCACTAGAGATTAAACTTGGACACTTCTAAACTCAGTGTAAAAACATGTAAAGAAAGTAATTTGCTTGGAGTCACCTACATCTTGTTTAAGGCCCTGTCATGCGCAAGTTTAAAACCTATTTTGTGGGATGGTGGGCGGGAGGGTGAAAGGTGTGGCGTGACTTCACAAACGACCAAAGTATCCTTCCGCACCAACAAGAACGGATGGATCATGGAAATCGTAGATGGCGCTAGCTACTGGACAGGTATTTCGGAAAAATCATATGTATGGAAATATCAATTTTCTTGAGAACAAGTGAATTTCTTATAGTAATATTTTAACACCTCTTCTAAGATAATGTATCGATTTTTATTAGGTGTTACATGTTCTTATTTTTTGTTATGAAGCCGGAAGCTTTCTATTGAAAAAAATATGTCAAAATTACTTATATTTGATCACTGTTAAAATTATAGAGGGGGTTTGTATATAAAAGTATAACTTAATTAACACGCTTCTATTCTGGAACAAACTGTTTCTGAAAAAAAAAAATTGCAAGACAATAAAAATTCTTTTCACCTCTGACAAGACATCTTGTGAATGTGAGGAATGCCAGGCCTCCACCGTGGTTCGGATTCCACGTTAAACTGTAGGTCATCCATTTCATCTCACAATCACCCTACCATTACACATTAGCGTAAGTGCGTATAACCCGAACGGGTAGTATGACGCGGTGCTTATAATAATATTAATAATAATAATAATTCTTGACGATAACCGTTTGTTCCCATGGCTCTGCATTTCCACGCCAAATGAAAAGGATCAATCTTGTTAATTAAACTCATTTACAACCTGTGATTTTGGATGGCAATTTTCCATAATTTGTCGATATATTTATCATTTGATATATCGCAAGCTATATATTAAGAGCTACGATATATCGATTATATATAACGGGTGTATTTCGATTGCCTCTGTTCTGTAATGCTATTCTTCACCACTTTCCACTTTTTAATGTTTATTTAACGGTTTAAAATAGCAGACAGGTTCAAAATAAGAGTAAAAAACCTATCCAGTTAATTAAAATAGAGAGCAAATTGTTTAAATTATTTTAATTCACAAGCCCTAATCCAATGTATCTAATATATCGATAAATTGATCGGTATAGGGGAAGGTCGGTGAATACTGAATACTATCACTTTAAATATATATATATACATATATTAAAATGAAAAATAAAATAAAACATATTTTTACCGATGTAATGACAATCAGCCTGTGAGGAAACTGCTCGCCTAGAATAATTTTATAGCCTGTGGGGGAACTGCTTGTTTGGACTAAATTAAAACCTGTGGAGGGAAACTCAGCTAAATCTTGTGAAGGAAATGCTTGCTTGGACGCATTTACAATCTGTGAAAGAACTGATTACTTAAAATAACTTATAACATGTGAGGAAGCTATTTGCTTAAATAATTTACCACCTGTATGGGATTTGCTTGCCTACACTTAAGCTACAGCAGCCTGTGGGTAAGCTGTTGCCCGAAAATAGTTTTATAACTTTTGAGTGAAGTGCTTGTTTAAAATAATTTTATAACCTTTGAAGGAACTGTTTACTTAAAATAAGCTATGACATACAACCTCCACGGCAACTACTTACTTGAACTAAAGTTACATTCTGTGAAATAACTACTTACTTAAGCTCACTTGTAATATGTAAAGCTGGCCCACACATGCTGACACAAAACGTTTTGAAACACGATGAAACTAAACATTTTTGTGTAATTATTTTTCATAGTGTGTCATTTCACTTTGACTACAGTAGCCCCATGGCTTCTTTGGTGCTAACTGGCAGCTCACAGCTTTAAAAAGCTACCAGACCAAATTACGTATCCCTCGCCGAACCAGATGATCTGCTAAAATATGTTTTTATCAGCTGTCACTTCTGACAGTCAAAATTTAGGTATATACCTAAATTGCTGTGAGCTGTCAGTCAGCACCAAAGAAGCCATGGAGCTACTGTACATGCTTTCAAATGAGTCGCCTCACACATACTGACACAAGGCGAAACAAAAGCGATGACACACAACGAAACACAGTGAGACACGTGGAAACAAAGAATATCTTCCCTACTCCCATGTTTCGTGAAAAATAGACTATTGCGCAAGCGCAAAGCCGGGCACTTTGTCCACATGAAGATAGTCTACTTCAAATTGTTGAGTTGGGGTGATCATTTTTGCATTGTTTGTGTGTTGCTTTAGTAAAAAAAATCCAAAAAAAGGCTAACATTAGTGAGTGTAGAAACGTGGATATTGAAAAGTTTATTGCCATTGTTCAGCAAAGACCAGTACTATACAATCATAATTTGAAGGAATACCATAACAAGGACGTTGTTGACCAAAATTGGGAAGAAGTGGCAAATGAAATGATTGTGCCAAGTAAGTACATATCTCTATTATTTAGGTTAAACAAAATTATATATAAATACGTCAACATAATGCATTAAGGAAAGGTTAAACATATCGGATTTAAATATTGTTTTACTATATTATTATTATTATTATTATTATTATTATTACTAAGCACCGCGTCTTACTACCCGTTCGGGTTGTACGCTTTAAGTACTAACTACGCTAATGGATTAGGAATTGGGAAGTTTGAATTAGAGGAAGTGAACCGCAATTGCGTGGAGAAGAGTGGAAAACCAATTAGGAAAAACCACCCCCAGTTCACCCGACCAAGACTCGAACCTCGATCTACCCGTCCTCAGAGCTCAACACGACAAGCGCGTTAGTCAACTACGCCACCGAGGCGAGTATTTTACTATAGTATTGGAACAAATTTCAACGCCTTTTCCATGCAAAAAATAAACTAAAAAAAGTAATTTTCTGAGTGTCATCAAATTTTTAAGGATTATTTTAACTCCCTCTGTGATAAATGCCCAAATATAATAAAATCCAAGACTTAGATATTAACGTTAAAAAATTTACAAAGGTATTAGCTAAAATAAATGTAATTAATAAATTGAATATTGAGAATAAATATCGTTATTATTAACACTTTTACAAGTTGTTTATACTCAATTTTGTCTATTTTTCTTTTAACAAACTTTGATATTCAAAAATATTTATCTTGACTATATTTAATATAGTATGAGTCAAATTGGTCAAACTAACAAACATGACATAATAAAGTTAAAATAAAACATATTAAAACAAGAAGTTAAAACATATCTATTCAAAAGTTGGTGATTGCTTGGATTTTAAAAGTTGCCGTATTCAAATAATTTTCTTAAAATATTCAACCCTATTTTTCATTAAAAAAAAACTATATAAATGTTATATGAGATTTTTGTTCCCGTTACTTCTTTCATTGTTCCAGTGTATGATGGAGATTACTGGAACCTTAGTTATCTGACATGTTTCGGTACTCGATTTTACGTACCATATTCATGGAACTGTAAAGTTAAAATTAAAGACTTAGTAAAGAATATTGGATAATATATTAGTTAGAGTGAGTGAAATATTGAAAGTAGCCCAACACATATAAAAAAGAATAATGTAACAATATTCAAACAAACTTACGACAAAAACTAATAGCAAAAAAACTACTTCCTAATATTCTAGAAAACTGAAATTTATCACGAAGGTAAAAAGACTCCTCCGAATAAATATTAAGAGCTTAGAATGTTACATTTTTAATTGGGACTTTGGGAAACAGGATGAGGGGGTGTAGTCCAATAAACTGAAAAAAAAAGGTGTGGTTGGACCTTTAAATTTGGCGGGCATGTAGGATGGCTTCAGATAACCATACTCATCCAAAAATTCAAAATATTTAGCTAAGAGATGTTTAAATTAGGGGAAGTGGGAAGTAGGGGTTTTAATTTCCAATACTAATAGAAATAACTTATTTTCTATGTGGAAGAAAACTGATTGGCAAGAAAGAAAAATCCAACTCTAAATAACCAGAAAAGAATGAAGATTTTAAATGTAAAAAATAAAGGAGGAGGAGCGGAGGTAAGTAAAATTAGAATAAAATATATATTCGATACAAATTATTACCTTGCACACAAAGAGTGCACAAGAAAGTGCAATGTATCAACAACGCCATATTTACTAAGCAAAATCATAAAATAAGTTAAATTAACTAATATACCTAGTTATATAAATAACAGTTCACCAGATAGAACAAATAAACAATATATACCCTGTTACCGAAACATATTGATTAGTAAGCATCGTATTTCACCGAGCTATATCACCAGAATTTGTGTATTCTAATAATAATAATAATAATAATAATAATATTTAACACCGCGTCTTACTACCCGTTCGGATTATACGCTTTAAGTACTAATTACGCTAATGGATTAGGAATTGGGAAGGTTTAATCATAGGAAGTGAACCCGTATTTGCGGGGAGGGAGAGTGTAAAACCATTTAGTAAAAACAACCCCGAGTTCACCCGACCGAGGTTCGAACCTCGATCTCCCCGTCCTCAGCAGTCGAGCTCAACACGACAAGCGTGTTAGCCAACTACGCCACCGAGGCGGGTGTGTATCCTAATAGTTATGTCACTGCTAGATAGTCGCTAATTTATCCTTCGATTTTTAAATTTGTTATCGCAACGCCTTTAAGGTGGGATGGTAGGGGACTCGAGAAAAGGCCAGTGTTTTTGCAGCTGTTATGGCAGAACGTTTTCAAGAAAAAGATACATTTTTTGTTTCCTTTTTGTATGTTCGCAGGAGAGCTCGACAACTAGAGTGGAAGTCAACCCTCTTCACAGACGGGCCTGGAAAATAGATCAATCATTTAAGTTTCATAATCATATGGTAGATAACTTACCAGTAGAATCATGGTCCTGGGCGCCCGTCTCGTCTTGTCTGGTTTGGTTTGCAGGTGGTGGGGTGGTTGGTGTTAAACTATTGGCTGGATTTACCGAGATGGGTTTTCCTAAATTGTTTTCTCATCTCTTTTCAATCAAGTATGGGAGCATTTCCTTTAAATTTTACCTTACTCATCCCTGCCCCAGTACATAAATTCGCAGCTAGTCTAAATAGACGATAAGCACGCAAAACAAAATTGTTTATAAATTGGGTTTTTATTATTGACTAGACGTTTGACCCGTTTTTCGCACGGTCAAGCAACCCTTAATATTTATTTGGAGTGGTCTTTTACCTAACTAGTGAATTTCAGTTTCTTAAAACACGGAGAAATAGTTGTTTACTATTAGTTTTTTTAATATAGAATCCCCCGTCCCCTTTTCTCCAATTCACTCTTAGAAACTTCAAAATTTAAGATTTATTTGTTTATCTTGAACTGTCTCTCTACCTATCTGCAAATTTTCATTTTATACCTCATTAAAAAAATAATGAAAGGCCTCTCATTTCCCGCAGATCCATAATTTTCTGCAGTTCTCTACCTTCTTCAAGGAAGAAATTTTAACAACCTTAAAAAATATATCTCCCAATTCTAGAAAGGAACTTTCATTTTAAATCTCAAGGTTTTTATGTCTACTGGTTCAAAAGATTAGGGAATTTTGAAAACTTTCAACGCCTCATTTTTACTCCTTAAAGGTCAGACTTCAGAAAAATACTGTCTTATCTCTTGCTTAGGTCATAAAAGGAGCCTTCAAAATAAAATCCAAGACTCAAGGCTCAGGAGTAAGGAAAATAGGATGATGAGAGAATTAGTTGGTTTTACCTTAGGATGATAAGTGCATTAGTGGATTTGCCTTTTATTATATAGATTAGCTGGTGTACCCGTTCTTTGCCTGGGGAATCTATAAAGTAGCTTTGTTATTTTTAGTGTATAAAATTAACCAGAAGATATATTAAATTATGATTAAAATTAATCCTTTATTGGTTTAAATTGTGATACAAAACGTGAAATTAGGCTGACTAATACACAATGCTAAAATAGAGAAATAATCTTAATATGTTTTAAACGCTGACATTACTTTTGAAAATTAAGCTATAACTTTTATATACAAAATACGTTGAACTCTTGCCTGTTGGCCCTAATGATACTGTGTACACCGGCATATAAAACCTTATAATAGTAGAATAAATGGTAAGGAACTCCGTATGGACTTTCTCGCTATATTGTTTAAAAATAGAAATATTTACTCAAAACTCGTAATATATGTGAAACGAAATTATAAATACTATTAAACCCAAACATAAATTGCACTATATTTATGTAAAACATTTTTTGAGTCCCGAATTTAAATTTTATAAGCTTATTTTTAAAGAATTAATGTCCTAATTTGTATATTTGGACCAATAAAAAAGTTCAATATTGGGTCCACAAGGGTCAACACTTCGTATTAAAATATTGACTTCCGGTTAAAAGTTTCGACATTTTATTAGATTGTTGTTCCGCTCTTTGTTCTTCTGGCTTCGGGGAGCGGGGAGGTGCGTCGTCTAGACCTAGGTCTAGAAGTCGCTGCTGC
>CABEEJ010002361.1:6133-58484 GCA_901482245.1 Timema douglasi
AGAATTCCGTCGTCGACAGAGGAAACATTGTTCACTTAACAAATTAAAATTGCCCAACCAACATTTCCTGAAACCGTGAAAATGAGTTCTTATAACCTTTACCATTTCATAAATAATCGTGGCTTAGGGTGGTTGTAGGCATTCGTGACTTCTGAGTTGGAACAATTGAGGTAGAGATGTAGTGAACGCGAGTAGGGGTTACTGTTTAGGGAGTTTTTATATAAAAACTATCCATCCCTTGATACCGTATCTTGAGCTTGTTCTATCCAGTCCAAATCAATACACCCTATCCCTATCGTGAGCTAATTCTAGTCAGTCCCCCTCATTACACCTTATCCATATCTTTAGCTAGCTCTATTCAGTCCACTTAATTACACCCTATCTTGAGTTATTACTATTCAGTCCACTTTATAACACCTTATCCATATCTTTAGCTAGCTTTATCTAATCCACCTCATTACACCTTATCCATATCTTTAGCTAGCTCTATCTAATCCACCTCATTACACCTTATCCATATCTTTAGCTAGCTCTATTCGGTCCACTTCATTACACCCTATCTTGAGTTATTACTATTCAGTCCACTTTATAACACCTTATCCATATCTATAGCTAGCTCTATCTAATCCACCTCATTACACCTTATCCTAATTAATTTTGTTTTCAATTCCTTTCAATAAAATGGAATATCATAGCATTGAAATAAAATTAAGGATACTAGTCGTACTTTGTGCCATGTACATATGATTTTTCAATTTATTAGCTTGTCATAATCATTTAGTTTTAATTAAATTTCAGCAAAAATTCAGATTCAGACATTGTGATTTTTATCCGTTTTATAAATTAATAATACCTTGATTTATATGTAAATTGATTTTACGTTTTTCCTATAAATTAAACAATAATCGTAATACATATAGGCTATTAATAGTGAATTTAAATTGGTTCTAATAAATACTAAAAATTGGTCTGTTTATCATCAATATTTGTTATATATTATTTCCTAAACAATTACAAGAAAAACAGAGCTATTAGAATAGTGAATACTTCAGAATACGTCCTTATATACATATTAGTATATAAATAAATGTATATACTTTCAGCTTTGTGTTATGTGATTTACCATGAAATATATATTGTTGAGGTTTTAATATATATTCAACATTTCTGCACCCATTCATAGGACTATTATATTCGTGGAATATAGATGCACGCATGTGTATTGTTTTACACTTCTCTTTATATATAATATATATTATGAATTAATAAATTTTTGTCAAAATAATTTAAAATACTTTCAAGAAGATTAATTTATATCCTTACATTTCATTTTAAAGTACTTCCAGCTATCAAACATATTAATTTAAATCAGGATCAAAGCATTTTTTCCGAAGAGGTTGTAGCTCTCTTCATTAATACATGAAAAGAACATAGAACTTTATACAAAATGATAAAAAAAGAGTTTGTTAACCATACAAAGTTGATTAAATTTAACAAAAGCCCTAGGAATGATATACAAATTAAATTTACATGTACTTGGAATTTCTAGAAAGGTTACAAAAAAAAAGTTTGATGCCAGAATCCAATCTGCACGTTTTTATTTATTAAATACTTTCCACTGCTCCTTATATTTAAGTCAAAATACTATCTATCTAAATTTAATCCTGTTATTCCCGATCCAATTAAAATGTAATTAAAATAATTGTTTAGGGCAGTAGCAAGGCGTAGTAGATATTGATAAATATGTTTTTACAAATAGATAATTAAAAGTTTTATAAAATTAAAATCATTCTTCCATTTCTATTACGCGTTTTAAATGATACTAAACACCTCAGGATATACGATTCATTGGAGATCATTTATTTGTTTTCTCTTCTCACTTAGTGCCCTATTGAATATGAGCATCAATAGATTAAGCTTAACTGCTGGCTGGTTGAATCTTAAATATTTAATAAATATTCATATTTAAGTAACTGATTAATACTTACATATCTTTGAGATTTTGATTGGATATAATTTCATACTTGGTATTAAAATAAATCCACTCAGTTGGTCTCAATACACCATTTGTAGGTGCCCTTGAGGTTAACTTAGTATATTAACGAATACACATTAAAGCAACCTTTATATCATAATAATTTCTAATATTTTGTAGCGAACAATGATAAAAGTTTATTATATTAATAGGTTTAATTTTTATTTATCTTCTATGATAATAAAAGGAAGTGTTTGTGTTTGTTTTTGTGCGATATCCAGTCAAATCTACGGCAGGCAGAGATCTGAAATTTTTAATATAGGTGGAAGGAAGGGGGTCCGAATACACCTCGAAGCTGGATTTAAAAAAAAAATCAATTAGCTGTTTAACAAATTTTTTGACCCGCCTCGGTGGCGTAGTTGGCTAACGCGCTAGTCGTGTTGAGCTCGACCGCCTAGGACGTGGAGATCGAGGTTCGAATCTTGGTTGGGTGAACTGGAGGTGGTTTTTCCCTAAATGGTTTTCCACTCTCCCTCCACGCAAATGCGGGTTCACTTCCTTTAAGTCAATCTTACCAATTCCGAATAAATTATCATAATTACTACTTTAAGAGTATAACCCGAACGGGTAGTAAAACGCGGTGATAAATAAAAACAAATTTTTTGAAAATATATTTTTTATCTTGTTTAGAATTACGTTTCAGAGATACGTTAACCATGGGGGGTGGGGGCTTTATAATTCTTATACCACATTGGGTCACGGACAGTGACATTCGGGACTGATAGTTAATAATAACTGTAAAAATAGACATCTATAGGCCTATGTCAAATAAAATTTAAGTATGAATATATTAATGGATATGTCCTAAAGTTCTTTAGCTGTCAAATATTCCAATTCCAAATAGAAATAAGTGCATGTCAAAGGGAGAGTTTAAGATTCAGTGGTGGTTGGAAGTAACTAGTAACAGATTATGGATTCTATTTAAAAAAAGATATATATATATATATATATATATATAAAACTAGTGCGTAGCTCAAATATATTTGTAAGATTCAGCTCTAGTTAAAATCAAAAGATCAATTTAAATACGAAATTAAAATCTAGCACAAGCACCTTTAAAAATGATTCTATATACTTTCAAACCAAAATAAATGTATCTTTCAAGAAAGTCGATTTAATATAATGCTGTAAATTTAATAATAAAAGTTTGACTATCTGTCTATGAATTATGGTGAATCACTATAAAACTTTTCCTTTTGTTTAGCATCGTGCCTTACTACTCTTTCGTGTTCTTCGCTTATGTATTAATTACGCTAATTACTTTAGGGATTACGAAGGTGATAATCAAGTCAAGTCTGTTCGCACTTGCGTGAAGAGAGTGGAAAACTATCCAAGCGAATACACTCTCGTTACACCAGAGCGAGATTTGAAACTTTCATTCCCCTGTCATCGATGGTGTGTAACAATACGGTAGGTAGCATCTTAGACCATGTGGACACCAGAACAAGTAATACGAAACTCAAGTTAGAGATTTGATATTCTATTTTATAAAATAATAATGGTTTTATTAGTTTAACTAACTAACCAAAAAACAGGGATAAAATTAACGATCGTGCTTTATTTTTTCTGCCTGATGGTTGGTTTCGTAACTAATGGAGCAGTTATTATGTGAGACCATCATACGGACTAATTGTATAGTCAGATCATTCTATCCGATTCTACCTTGATGGGGAGTTTAGAGTCTGATTTTCAACCATGCGTGTTGTAGAACGTTATTCCCTCACTGACTTCCCACCTTTCACCTTTCACCCTGCTTAATCATCTGTGACTCTATTGGGTAGCTGTATTATGTTAAGAATTGAAGTCTTAATATTTATGTGAAAATCCAGGTAGGAAAGACAGCAGGACTTGATAAAAACTATGTATTTAATTTGGGGTCGACTATTATTTCTGTACCAATTTATTTTAAAATTATATTAAAAAACATTTGGATAAGTGAAAATATACCTTGATTAATTTGTTGAAAATATATATATATATATATATATAGATAGGTTGATAGCCCGAACGATTAGTAAGACGTGATGAAAAAAAAAAGTGAATGGATTAGAAATAAAGTGGGAGGATTTGTACAAACAACATTTTTTAAACATCAATATTCCAAATAAACAGTAAGATATTATTGGAAAAGAATAATGTCTACACGATGGATCTCAAGGAGGGATTGAAGCGGTTTAGAGAAAATACTAGTGTTTTTGCCATTTTTATAGTTAAGATTTTTGTCCAGAATAAATAACATCTTGCCCAAAAAATTTCTTAAATATTTATCAAGGGTCTTCTGGAATTTAATGACACAATTTTATCTTCGTTTAAAAAGTTTACCATCTAATGTATCATAGCTCATGAGAAATATTCAATATTTTTTTGATATTATTAGGTGAAGAAATCTAATCTCTATGTTTGTAATGGAGCAATATTTGATTAATTTTGCTTCAAAAAAAATGTTTTAACATGAAAACTGCAAAAACAATAGCCTTCTCTCGCGTCACCATTCATTTCAACTTAATTCCTGGTATATAGGTGATCTGCTGCTCTAGGGGTAAGGTGTCTGACTTAAATACTGGGGTTTAGGGTTCAATCCTCGGTCCCGGCACAAATTTATCTGATTGCCAAACCCTTCTTTCGCCCTCTGACAAGACGTGTATTAATCCCAAATTGTGAATGTGATGAATGCCAGGCCTTACCGTGGTTCGGATCCCACATTAAACTGTAGGTCCACCATTTCATCTCACAATCACCCTATCATTACACATTAGCGTAAGTGCGTATAACCCGAATGGGTAGTAAGATGCTGTGCTAATAATAATAATAATAATTATTATAATTATATTTCCTGGTATAGATGAAATTATTAATTTGTGGATATTCTGGGTATAGATAAAATAAAAGGAAAAATAAAGGAAATTCAAGACAAACCCCTTGGGGAGAGAGAAAGAAACAAAACCGGGAACAGATAACTCCCTACTCAACCGGTCGGGATCAAAACCCTTGTCTTTTTGAGTTAGGGAAGGCGTACGACCATAGGGGAAAGCTCTTTCACTCTTTCGTGACAGCTACAAATTCTTTATAACAACAATTTGTCATAACATGTTTTACATCAAAAGTGTTTGGTGGTTAAAGAAAAAAAAAAAGTTTGGTTTTGAATGGTGGAGAAGGCGTCGCTTCTTTCTAACTTGTTTAGAAACCCACCCCGTGATCCCCTTAACTCCTTCCCCCCCTTCTCCGATATGATTTATAGTAATAAAAGTGCTACAAAGACGCAGTTTTCAGCTAAACTGTTTAGAAGTGGTAACTTTTTATTTATTTATTTTACTTTCCCGCATCTTTCGGGTAGAGAAATAATTCTGGTCCTAAAAATAAAATTGAAATCGAGATTTTTTATTGATGATGATGTTTAATAATCACCAGATTGCGAAATATTTTTTTTTTGTCTCATTATACAAGGCTGTATGTCTATCTGTCATAGCTGTTAACAAGTACTAAACAGTTTTAATGACTGGGTAAAAATTTTGTTATTCAATATTTTTATATTTTCCTCAGAGGGTTTATTGAATTATCTATCAAACTCTAAATTTAAGGGTAGTTTACTTAATGTTAAAAAGCTAAACAGTAAACTCGATTTGAACAAAATTAAGCTTTAACGATTTTTACTAAATTTTCAATCAAAGAATTGTTTAACCTTTCAAATGAAATTGGAAGTTCTCATTTTCTCATAAAAATACTGTGAAGAAACTTTAAAAGATCTTGAATAATATTCGAGATATTTAATAATATAATCTCGCGAATTTGTAATTATTATGTTGAATATCCAAAACCTTCATTTGAGATATGTATTTTTATTAATTTAATAGTTAATTGAATATTAACGGAAACATTTTGAATTCAGGTCAAGAAAATTGATTCATAAACTCTTTTGTGGATAGACATGCTCCTCTATTATCGAAATCTAGGTAACGGTGTATATTATTTTATTTAAACTCTTTGGTTTAATATCTCTGCAACAAGTTATATTTTTTTAGTTTAACATATCAGAGTTTAGAGAAAGTATTAAATAATATTCAGTCAAAGCAGTGATAAAGTATTGGCTGGCGTATTGTACCAGTTATTATTTTTAATCAAATAAGTCATAAGTCTTGCCTTAGCCTGGGCCGTTAAAATAATTCATAATGTGTTAAAAACTATAATCTATGCTCTATTGGCATAAAAATATTTATACCATAGTTGAGTGGGCAGTGACTTCATATTGAATCAAACTATAAGTAATATATTTATTGAAATATTTACTTAAATTTTTTTCTAGCAATTTAAATGTAAATAATGCCATAGTATTAAGATATTAAGAGTTTTTAAGTGTTCACTTAATTTTATTTATCTAAAAGACTTTAACAGTGAAGAAATTATGAAATGATTTGTAATAAAAAATACTTCGTCGATTTCTTTCTCGGACCCACTTACTATTACAGCGCGTGATGGTGGAATTCAAATCACTTGTTTTAGGGTTTCACCGCTCTGATATTGTGGGTCCCACCTACATAAATGAGTTTTCATACATTACGTATATTTAGTTTTAAGTCCAAATTCCTTTTAATAGCTGTCAACGTTCCCAAATATTCCATAATATGTTTTTTTAGTTTATAGATAAAGAAAATGTAGATCTTTTCGTTGCTAGTTATTACACCTTAACTCCATCTTGAGATAGTTCTATCAATTTGACCTTATTGCATTCTATCCCTATCTTGAGCTAGTTCTATCCAGTCCACCTCATTACACCCTATCCTTGTCTTGAGCTAGTTCTATCCAGTCCACCTCATTACACCCTATCCTTGTCTTGAGCTAGTTCTATCCAGTCCACCTCATTACACCATATCCCTGTAATGAGCTAGCTATATATATTCTACCTTTTTACATACTATCCCTCTCTTGAGCTTATTCTATCCAGTTCACTTCATTACACCCTATCCCTGTCTTGAGCTAGTTCTATCCATTCTACCTTATTACACCCTATCCCTGTCTTGAGCTAGTTCTATCCAGTCCACCACATTACACGCTATCTCTTTCTCTTTCAGGTACATTTTAATGGCATCCTCATATCCGTGTCTTGGTATTTTCCTTGTCTCTTTCCATTAGTTTTGCCTGTCAATAATTTAAAAGTAATTATAACTTACGTATTTTAATGTGAGTTTTTACCTTAATCTTTATTTATGTCATTTTACATAACGTATGTTTGTGTGTTTATATATGTGATGGTAAATTATGTTAGAAAAATAGGTAATATAATATATACTTTATTGTGTAGAGTTTTTACTAAGTCTTTAAATATATATAAATACTTTTATCACAAACACTCGGCATATGTGCTCATCACAGCTCTATTGATGTTAACATATACACTTTAATAGAGATAAACGAATAAGTTTTGTATATTTATAAAATATGGTAAAATGATACTCATATATTCATACGTCAAGTTATATGATCTGTAGCTGTTGTTTTAATGAAGAATATCAATACGTATAAGCTATTAAAAGAATGATATGACCTCATTATGATATGCACCTGTTGTCGCATAGTCTAAGGTTTCAGTGAAGAAACAGACTAGACTGCCACAACTAACAAATTCTAACAAATTATTTTAACAATTATAATTATGTGAGATAAAACTAAATACCAAAGCTTATGGTTCTGATTAGAGATCTAGTTATTTATTGTCAACCTCGTTGGGGTAAAGTGCCCACATCAGGATCTGGGATTCTTGTGTTCGAACCCAGTCACGGTTGATGGATTTTTATTGAGCGATAAAAATCTATGACCAAATTTACTTCATAGGGGAATTTCGGTTGTGGAATTTAAGAGATTCATACAAGATATGTGAAGTTACATTCACTGGCAAAATTGTTGTCCTATTGCTCTTGTTCATAAATATTCTTGTTCGTTGAGAGACTTTTCATTCAATTGAGAAAAAGCATGTAAATACCTCAGATAAATGAATAAATAAATAAAATAACGATATTTATAGAATAGTTGAGCAATTTAGATAACTAACATTAGTATTCCTCGAATCATATAAATTGATTATCTGAAGTCAATATGGTAAAAGATGTCAAGCTCACAATGGAATGGAATACTTATGATAGGAAATTTAAGGTTTGAATTTTAGCCGTGATTAAGAGGTAATGTTAATATCCATGATTGATTTCTCAATTGAGATATTCCAATTCTTGTGTCAGGAAAATATATTTTTATTTCCATTAGATAAACATTTTCATTAATATCCCTCATATCAGAACATTTACTGTCATATATTAAAATAAAATGTGTGTTTTTTTAATTTGCGTATCATGACTTTAAAAAATAAGTTAAGAAAATCTGATGGAATTTGATAATTATTATTTTAATTATGAACTTTTATTTAATTTTTTGCTATTTTATTTTAATAATTTAACTTGATCATTCTAGATATACAGAGTAGGCCTTTATCACTACACGACTTTTAAACTAGCTTAAGCCTGGAATATACACAGTACCAAGCTCTTCGGCCGTTAATTTATCACCGTGAAAGGGGAAACACAGATTTGACCAATAATAAATCATTTGGCCATGCCAAATGATATAACCAGGGCCCTTTGATTTACAGACAGGCAAACAACCAATTGAGGCTGAGGGTTTGGACAAACTATGAACCTGAGGGTTTGGACAAACTATGAACCTGAGGGTTTGGACAAACTATGAACCTGAGGGTTTGGACAAACTATGAACCTAGGGGTTTGGACAAACTATGAACCTGGGGGTTTGGACAAACTATGAACCTAGGGGTTTGAACAAACTATGAACCTAAGGGTTTGGACAAACTATGAACCTAAGGGTTTGGACAAACTATGAACCTAAGGGTTTGGACAAACTATGAAACCTAGGGGTTTGGACAAACTATGAACCTAGGGGTTTGGACAAACTATGAACCTAGGGGTTTGGACAAACTATGAACCTAAGGGTTTGGACAAACTATGAACAAGTTATAAAATATATCTAGTTATATTAATTTTAATTTGTTAAACAAAAACACATACATATAGCATTCAAAAAATGAGCCTTTTTACTAGTGATATGATCCGCCCTGGTGGCGTAGTTAGCTAACGCACTGGTTTCGTGTTGAGATAGACTTCTGAGGACAGGGAGATCAAGTTTTGAATCTCAGTTGGGTGAGCTGTGGGTGTTTTTTCCTAAATAGTTTTCCACTCTCCTTCTACATGAAAATGGGTTCACTTCCTCTAAATTTCACCTTCCCAAATACTAACCCATTAAAGTAATTAGTAATTAAGCGTATAACCCAAATGGGTAGTAAGACGAAGTGCTATATTTTTTTACAAGCGATATGATAGTAATTATAACATTTTATGATTTCCTTCTTCACAATTTAATTGCTACTCATTAAATATTTTTTTATATAATTAACAATTTATAATTTAAAAAAAATTGAATCGTTCGTAGTTGGACATTTGTAGGCCTCACGCACTGGTGCATTTAAATTCTTTTGAAGTGTAAAACTCTCATTTTTATAAAGAGTTTCTTTCATCTATAAAATTGATTGGCTATTGAAGGTTTTTCAATGTTTACTCGGGCGGAATATGACCAATAAAAAAAATAGATGATACAATTAAAATTTCTTTTAATGTTTTATAAATTTGTTTCTCTCTACTTTGCATTCATTGGTACAATTTCAACCCTTTATTACATTTTCAAACTGATGTGAATATTTAAAGTTCTTGTAGTCATAAAATATATGTATAGATTTTTAATTTAAGTTGAAATGTTTTAAAATGTTTGCGAATGAATTTTACACATAAGTGAAATTGCTTTTATGTTTTAATTGTATATTCATAAATGAAATATAGGACTAAATATACTTAATTTTAATAAATAAACATTTTTAGCTGAGTATATAATTTTTTTTTTTTTAGTCTCAATGGTTAATATCTAAGTATTATTGATTTTAATTTTTCTGCTAATATAACACGTCTCAGAATATACAAAAGTATAGTTTTACATGCTGTTCTTGATGGGTATGAAAAGGGTGTTTTATATATTGATTTTGATTTTGACATGTTTTTTAAGGGATAGTAGTCAATCAAAACATATTCAGGTAAAGTTATTTAAATATATAATACATTTACAGAGCATGTTTGTTATCCAAATAAAATAGTACATAAGTTAAGGTTTATATATTAATATAAAAATAAAATTTGAGTTAAACACTCACAGCTCTATAGTAGGAATGACCAGAGTTTTGAGCCTATGAATCTACTTCATAAAAGGAAAATAACTTGCGATATACTACTGAACCATAAGCTAGTATTTTTTATTTAAATAATGGAAAGCTTAATATCTAAGTTTGTGTGTTAATATTAAAGCTATAAAACATAAAAAAAACTTATAATAATAATTTAAACTAAAACTGAGCTGCAATAAACGACATAAGCATCATTATAATTTCACTGGAATAAGTATTTTCTCGTTAAACAGTTAATATTAAAGTTTATGCATGAAAACGTTTATTTAAAAAATATTTTTTAATAGATCTAGAAGGCTATAGAACCAAAACCCGGCCATGGTCAACGTCTAAACAAACTTTGCCTTAAATAATATATACTTTCAAATGATTAACAAGGTGAACACTCAATAAATATTAATTATCTACACTGGCACCACATCAAAATAAAACTAAAACTAGTGTCCTTAACCCTCTAGCATTCCTAATTCTACGTTCTTTAAGGACACCATCTACTTGAAAGGAAACATTCTCACACATGCGCTATTAGTTACTATTATTATTATTATTATTATTATTATTATTATTATAACGGCAGAGCTTACATTTCAGAATAACTTTAACATTCCCTAATAATCTTATTATTTAGCGTTGTGGCTTTTTTTTAGTTTAACAGAAAAATTTTACTTGAAACGACCTTAAAAATTAATTTATTTCATATTTACATGATTATTTGAACATATAATTGAACGAAAGCATTATGTTTCTTTGACGATCTGGATATATTTTGTTTCAAAATAATAATTCTCAACTGTGTTGACCAATTTTTAACGAATTTTGGCAGGGTAGTTTTTTAGGCCAGAAACCAATAATAGAAACAGACTCTTAACCTCCCGGGGGTTTCGCTGCGTTCATTTTGACAGCTTGAGTCCTTCAACACTATGCTTCGCTAGTGTCACTGCTGGATGATGATTGAACTAACCGGAGCGCTCCTGGTGTTGAAGGATTCACGCTACCAAAAGGAGCGCACCTATTTTAACCTGGAGGATGAGTGTATTATTTTTCTGCGGCCTAAGAGAGCAGTTTATTTATATTGTTTCTCTATCTAGCTACCCGTTCTTATATGGCGGCCCCTATAATAGGTTTGTATATTTGCTTGTTCCAAGATAACTGCCAAACGTGTTGACCAGTTATAATGAAATTTAGCAGAGATATTTTTTGAATACAGGCCAAAATATTAATAAACACATTTTTCATTGTGATTATTAATTTCGATATGGCAACAGCTCAAAATGTTTTTAATAAATTACTCTTCAAAAATGATATGAATTTTAAATTCTAAGAATTCGGTTGATTAGCTAAATTGTACTAATTTTTAATTTACACATAGTTTTCAAGACTGATGTCTTAAGAAACGTGAAAAACTGTTATAGTTTACTAATATTATGTACAAATTATCATAATACTAGGTCCATTTAGGTCTACCTTAATCACAATGATATGATATCGACTTTAATTTCAAGAGAAAAAAGTGATAGTACAACTTGAAATTAAAGAGAAATCCTTTAGACTGAACATGACATAATTTTTAACATTTATTATTCAGCAATATTGGAGTGTTTGAAGGGAGAAATGGAGGTAAATTGTTCATAGAAATACTAATATATCCTGAAATGTAGATTTCAAAACCCTTTGATGATATATTTCACCTCAAATTTGTTCAAACAATTTTTTTAATGGAACTATCTGTCTTGTTGTTCGCTTTGTACCTACCGCTTCAATTACAATAAACTAAACTACCAATGTCAGTAAAATTGCTGTTCAAATCCCGGCTGGTTGTATTGAGGGTTGTTTTCAATAAATGTATTTCCTCTCTGCATCCACTCAAATGTTGTTACATTTCCTCTCTGCATCCACTCAAATGTTGTTACATTTCCTCTAAATTAAACCTTCCTTATCTCAAACTCGCTAGCAGAAATTAGTACATATGCTTGTATAATGAGCAGATATTAAGACGTGATGTTATAAAAACCCAAACATTTCTTAGATAACACGTGTTACATGATCTCCAGATATCTAAATTTTGTATCAACGCTACAAGAGGACACCCTATTAAAATTATTTTTAGCTGAAATTAAAGATATAAAGGTGAGATGGAAAGGGACGCGATAAAAGGCAATTGTTTTTCGCAGTTTTTTATGGCAAAACATTTTTGGCATAAAAAATAATATAACACTTCAGTACAAATATTAAAATTAAATTTTCTTCGCGTGGTGACCTCAAAAATTCTTTAATATCTGTCAATGGTGTCCTGGAATCTAATGACAACCCTTTCTCTTCATTTAAAATACAGCTACACTTATGACAGATATTCAACAACTGTTGATATCAACACGCAGAGAAGAATAAACTCTATATTTGTACTGAAGCGCTATTTTATTTATTTTAGCAAAAATAATTTTTTACAATAAAAACTTGAAGAAAACTGGCCCTTTTCTCACGTCATATAAACTCCCACCTTAACCTTTTGTACCACCTGCCTACACATTCCGATTTACACGTAATCGGCGAATTGATTTATAAGAAAAATGTTTTCCCAAACTTTTTTAAACGTCCACCCTAGTTTTAGAACAATTTTTTTTTGTGACCCACCCTATTTGACTTAAGTGGGGAGAGGAAGAAAGTTCTCTCATTTTAAAGGTTATGTGCGTAGGATTGTGGCAAAAATTTTGGGTTTCGAAGAAAATATTTGTACAATCTTTCTTTGTTTACAAAATCTAGGAAACTCCGATTTATCGAGACAGACTGAAGTACGCCTTTGACATTATTTCAAAGCAAAGTTCTTGTATTCCAGTTAATAAAGTTCTTAACTTTTTATTCATCCAATTGTCTAAACAATTTATTATATTATTATAATCACACAAACATTTCAAGTTGAGATAAAGGTAAACAGCTGGGAGAAGGGTAATTTAATAATTCTTTTCATGGTGTGTGTAAGGGAAAAAATATAAGTTATCTTGATAGCCTTTAATTTGTAAACCTATAATTATAAAGATGATTTAGGAATAATTCGATGAACAAATCAGTGATAAAAAGGAGTTGTATACTCTTTAGAACAATATTTTGATGCCTTTCAAGCAACGATCCAGTTATATATATACATATGAAACATTTACTGTAATTTGTGAATGTATGTATGCTATAGAGAGAGAACCACCTATGTCATTAAAAAGTTGTTAGCGCTCTAAAATTATGTATTTATCTGTAGATTGGCACACACTTACTTTACATTATTAAGAAATTTAAAGTTTATTCATATACTTGAAAAATTACAACAATTATCACAATATTGATCCAGTTATATCCAGTCAATCACATTACAACCTATCCATTTTAGCTAGTTTCATCAAGTCCATCTCATTATAACCTATCCTTATCTTTAGCCAGTTCTATCCAATCTAATTCATTACAACCTATCTCTATCTTGGCATAGTTCTATCCAGTCCACCACATTACAGCCTATCCCTATCATGAGCTCGTTCTATCCAGTCCAACTTATTATAAACCCCACCTATCTTGAGCTAGTTATATCCATTCCACTTCATATACCTTGTCTCTTTCAGGTTTATTATAATGTTATATTTATTTTTGCTTTTAGGTCTTCCTAATGATCCCATCTAATATTATTATTATTATTATTATTATTATTATTATTATTATTAGCACCGCGTATTACTACCCGTTCGGGTTGTACGCACTTACGCTAATGTGTAATGGTATGGTGATTGTGAGGTGAAATGGAGGACCTACAGTTTAACGTGGAATCCGAACCACGGTGGAGGCCTGGCATTCCTCATTTCACAAGATGTCTTGTCAGAGGTGAAGGAAGGGTTTGGTAATCAGATAAATCTTTGCCGGGACGGAGGATTGAACCCCGGCCGCCAGCATAGAAGTCTGACAACTTACCCCTAGACCACCAGGTCACCCCCATCTAATAAATTTACAAGTAAATATCCTGAACACAGTTATAGATTCTTCCACTCGCACTGCATGTTCTTCTCACGGTAATCTGCGATATTTGCCAACCATTATGAGGTGTGATGATTAGAGTGTATATAACACATCAGCAGTCAACATAATCTCCTGAATACTTTCATATCTTTTGGATCAATGTATGCCTAACCAATTTGTTTCCAATAAACCTAAATTTATTATTGTCGTGTAAGATAAAATACCATTTTCTATCACCATAGAGAAAAATCCGTAAAACTTTTTTTTTATGATTCTGAGTTTTAAATTTATTAAAGGCTGTCAATATGTTAACATCTTATTATTGACCGTGAGGTTTTGTGAATTTCCCGACTGTATTATTTTCCTAATCTCCAGTCTAATATCTTTGCCACTAGAAAAAAATCTCCTCTAATATTTAAATTCATTAACCATGATAAATTAAACATTTCTCACATTATTTAACTAGTTTATTGTCCTCAATCTGTGTACAAAAATCACTAAATTAATGTTACTAGCACCGCGTCTTACTACCCGTTCGGGTTATACGCACTTACGCTAATGTGTAATGGTAGGGTGATTGTGAGATGAAATGGAGGACCTACAGTTTAACGTGGAATCTGCTCCACGGTCCACACCTTCACAAGTTATGATTAATAAAAGTCTTATTGGAGGTGAAGAAAGTGATTGGCAATAATATAAATCTGTGCCGGTACTGAGGATTGCAACCCATAACCCCAGCACAGAAGTCCGACACCTTAAGCCTAGACCGTCAGGTCACAAATAAAATAATAAATTTATGAACTATTATCATAGGGAATTTCTGCAGACTTTGTCAGTTTCAAATTCGACACGTGAGCTAAAGTCCGTTAACCGTAGGAACTGTTTTCTGAAAGGCCTTTTTCCCTACCAGAAATCTATTATATGGTAGGATATTGGTAGGAAAAAAAGACCTTCCAGAGAGTAATTCCTACCGTGAATGTAGTATATGTGACTTGGGTGTTTTTTTAATCAGCTACGAAGAATATATTTTATTAATAGAACGGTAGTATATACGGTTTCATCCTGTAGCTAAAATTAACGAGATATAAGGTCACTCCAACGTTATCGCTCCTCTCGCACCCTCTTTGAGAGTGTTAACATTTTTTTTATGTCCATGACTGTACATATTCAGAGTGCTATATTATGAGAAAAAGTTTCACACGTTGTTGTGAGTAAAAGTAGGGGACGCATGAAAGAACTAAATGGACACTAGCTTGGGTTTGCTTGCGTGATAATTGGTTAAAAAGTGGAACTATAGTGTGCTTAGGACCACACTATCGGTTCACTAAGCATTCACTAAAGGTCTTGCATACCACCCTATGTTCTGATGTGTAATCGATATTCTTTATAATTTATTTTAGTTTATCTCGTGGAGGTAATGATTTCTGCTTTCACACATGACATTTTTAGATACAAGGACATTTCATCTTATTTTTATTCATTTAGATCACTCACAGACAAATAATTTTAGGGTTCAAAAAAATTCAAACTCAAAATTTTGATAAATTTTTAATTTTCATAACACCATGAAACCAAATAAGTTGTTTTGGTGATGCTAAAGTCGGTTTGTCTATCTGTACCTTGAGCTCGAGCCTAAATTATATAATTGATTGGGCTATAGATTCGTATCTAGGGTGATCATAAAGTGCTCCCAAGGGCTTTTCGAAATTGGTTATCTAACCTTAATCAAGTGGTCGTTCACAAAAGAATAAAACAGAAAAAAATAGATATTCTTGAGATTTGCTTGAACGATTTTGATTAAATTGCATATATTTTTACTGTTTACTATTATAAACAAGATGGTGATTCTCATTTCCTCATAAAAATGACTTTGAGGTATTTTACATGGGGGAAACTATCCAGCTCTTATCGTTTTTTCCGCAACTATTTGAGGTAAGAAATATATAAAAATTCTACCTAAAGTAGTATTATCCTACTAATGAGAATACAAATCTTTTATTTGAAATATATTATTATAAAACCAATAATTTATGAGCTATAAGAAAATAATAATCCTTTTAATTCGGATCTTTGAAAATGAATTTGATTCTTATGGTCCTTGGTAGGCAAAGTTATTTATTTTTTTATAAATATTTCTGTAAAAATGTCGCGCTACGGTATCTTCAACACGTACCTGCCATCTGCGATTTAAATATCTTATAATTTAAACACACTTTATTATGTTATTTAATACAGCTTTTATTTTAAAATTACAGAATTAATTTTGTTTAATAGTCGAAAAAAGTACATGCTTGAAACTTAATTCACTTTATATATAGATCATAATGAATTGGTCATATTGGTACACGCACGCCTTAGCACGAATCGACAGTTAACAACTCAGTTAATGTTTGTTTTTCTTTTATTAGACAATCAGACTTCAAACTCAGATTGTGCCTGGGAGCTCTTAATCTCTTAAGGGCATATATGAACTACTTTTATAAAAATAACATATAAACAATATAATTTACAAATAAAACATATCGCTATCTTTCTATCACCTAAAGTGCAAGGTTATTTTCTTTTATCATTGCTAGAACTGTAAAAAAGCAAACTGAATGTTATTCACCGTAGCCTGCTTGCACGTGTACGGAAATAAAACAGCAATAGTACAGTCAGACTAAATAAAATAGACACGATGTATATTTAAATGCACTAGAAAACAATTATATAAAACGGGATCATTACAACGGCAATCCTAGTTCCATAGAGTAATTAACAGTGTATACTATTTCATTTATGATCTTTGTTTAAATGTTTTTAAAATAATGTATAGACCCTTTATTTCCTGTACAAGTCTTACGAACATTTAGTAAATGTATATTTAATTATAAAAGCGGGAAATCTCTGTGTGGTGCTGCGTACCATTTATTTATTGTTTTGCTCTAATAGAAATATTTGCTTTAAATTATTAGCAATCATCGTAATTCAATCCAAAGTGGTATTCAATGTTTTTTAGGATCGTTTCAATTAATTCCAAAAAAACAATTTTTTTAAATACTGCTTTGACGATACTAATTTAATCTCGCATTTTGAAAGGTTTCGGAAAGAGTTGGCATCAAAAGTTTGGTAAAAAATTGTAGTAGAAATCACTATCTATCAAATAAATAATGACAGTACACATACTATGCCTTAATCAACACAGTCACTAGCTTTAATTGAATGCAATTAATTCTGACAGTTAATAGATTTATGTTCATTACATGAATATAAACCTTTCCTGGAGTACAAAAGTGAATCACAGCCTACAAATTGATTCTATTAAAATAAGAGATACTAAATTATCATTTGGTTTCTATCTAATCTTTAGATCATATAATGACAATCATCAATGTCTTATATTTTACTACAGATGTAAGATCAACTTATCATGAAATATGATTACCTAACAAATTTGTATTATGATGTAGTTAATATGCTAAGATAATAATGTAAACTATCAAGGTAAAGCCTCATCTTTCATGCAGATCACACCATGTGTAAGTGATTTAAAACAATATGAGTACACCTATATAAAGTAAACATTTTGAATATTAAAACCCTTATGATATCTATTTTAAGATTTTTAGTTGTAGGACATAATATTTAAAATCTAAAGTTGTCATTTTTTGATAAAAGAAACTTAAGCTACGAGCATGAACGATAAGAACGAACATAGCTTAAGACGATTAATTCTAAGTAATAAAACATTCAACTTCATTAAACATGATAAAATTTGATCCATGTTATCTTTTTGTTATTTAGGTAAACCATTGTAAACAAAGTACATATGTAATTAATTTTGAAGTATTTATAGCTATAAGTAGTTTTCTTATTTAATAAATGATAGTCAATTTTTGTTTTGCATTTGAATACGAAGCAGTTACGCCCATGTTTCTGCTTCTATACTGCAATAATCCGTAAATTAAGTTGTACTCACTCTCTTCGGTGGCCACGTGGTCTAACTCACTACCCTCTTTTTGGAATAGACTGCCCAAGACGGGGAGATCTGGGTTAGATCCCGGTCGGGTTCACTGGGAGTGGATTTTTCTAAAGGGTGTTCCCCTCTGCTTTCACGCAAATATGGGTTCACTTCCTCTCAATTAAACCTTCCCAATCCCTAAACCATTAGTGTAATTGGTACAAAGGCGTATAACCGGACGACGTAGTAAGACGCATTACTAAAAAAAACCACATATTCAATTATTACGGTGGCTGTATGGTCCAAGGTGTCACTCTCACGATATTCTTGACCTCTGGTGACTGAGGTATTGGGGTTTGATATCCGTCTGGTATAATGAGGGTAGTTTTTCCTAAATGTGTAACTCTCTCCCTTCAAATTTGGGTACACTTCCTCTCAATATACCTACCTTATCCCTTACAACTTAAAGTAATTAATACATAGGCGTATAACCTGAACGGATATTTAAACAAATTTATAAAAAATATTGATTCAAAGAAAGTAAAACTATAAGGGTTTATTGGTGACCTGGTGGTCTAGAGGTAATGTGTCAGACCTCTGTGCTGGTGGTCCGGGGCTCAATCCTCGGTCCCGGCACAGACTTATCTGTTTACCAAACCCTTCCTTCACCTCTGAAAAGACACCTTGTGAATGTGGTGAATGCCAGGCCTCCACCGTGGTTCGGATTCCACGTTAAACTGTAGGTCTTCCATTTCATCTCACAATCAGCCTACCATTACACATTAACGTAAGTGCGTATAACCCGAACGGGTAGTAAGACGCGGTGCTAATAATAATAATAATAATAATATAAGGGTTTATTCTTTTTTTCAAAATTATAGAAATACAAAACATCTTTATAAGTTCCGGGCTTAATTCTTTATCTAAAAAAAATCACGGTTTACAAAAATGGCTCAAAACAAATGTTTATATTATAAAAATGTTTTGCAATATAATATTTTCTATTGGTCTCCATCCTAGGTGACATTGACCAGTCGTCTTCTTGGATGGACTTGAAGCGGCGAAGGGGGGAAATAGGTTATATTCGACTATACGAGTCTTCCCGTTCCAATTTAGTCGAAACCTGACGATGCCCAGCTTCGTCCCTCACCCTTATTCCTCCCCGCCCTCCCCTACCCCCATCGCATTGTAATTGGCGAAGCGTCGAAGCGAAGGCAATAATTTATTGCCGTTTGGCGATTAAATTAAGGCCCGTGGAGAGAGGAAAGTCTCTTCCGTTTGGGTCGGCGAATTGTGGAGGCAGCGGCTATTGCCGAAACTTCCAGTCTCAATTAAGGCGCGGACGCCAATTTTAGAGGACAATGCTGCGTATCTGAACAGTGTTGTATTATACGAAACTAACATCAGTGGCAGTCCATCTCCATTAGGATGGTGAATGGGGAAGAATGTTCATGTCTTACACTGGTATCAAATTAATTTATTTTACCCGCATCAGTAGTATAATGGAAGAAGTCCTCTTCTATGGGCTCATTGAAAAAACAAGTAATGCTCTTGAGAGGCCTCTGTTGTGGCCGCGTGGTACAACGCGATACTCTTGCAGTAGAATATACTGCAGATAATGTGGAGATCAAGGTTCAACTCTCGGTCGGGTAGTGAGGCGTTTTTTCTAAAATGATTTTACAATCCCCCTTCCACGCAAATGTAGGTATATTTCCTAAATGTATAAACTTCTTAATCCCTAAATCTATTGTGGAATTAGTATATTAGTGTACAACCCGATCTATTAGAAAGACGCGGTGATCAAATAAAGGGGGTAGGGTGGTAGAAAAAGTATCTAATGTTCTTGATGATAAATGGATGTAACACAGCAGCTATAACTCAATTAACTTTATATTTTTGAAAATAAGATTGCTGTTCATGTTTTGAAATATTAATGCTCGGGATAAAAAATTAATAATCATGAATCTTATTAAATCTGAGTAATTTTTTCCAGTAATTTTGTACTCAAGTGATGTAGAGCTGCTTAAAATTTTAGGAAGTGCTCAAAATGGATAGCTTACGTCTGAATTAATGTCAGTAGTCATCGTGTCGTAGAATGTCTCACTCTTTCAAAAATACCAGTTGTTTAGAATAGCTTAGAATAACTGTAGAACATACCTAGTCAACAGTTCGAGAGATATGAAGTTGATTATACAAACAGTTTTAGTCCATCAACTAGAATTAGATTTTCATGTAAATAGTATACCATCTTTGCGGTAAAGACGTGTGGGGTGTCATTTTAGTCAGTTTGTTGTGTGTAGTAGGTGACCTGGTGGTCTAGGGGTAAGGTGTCAGACTTCTGTGCTGGCGGCCGGGGTTCAATCTTCGGTCCCGGCACAGATTTATCTGATTACCAAACCCTTCCTTCACCTCTGACAAGACATATTGTGAATGTGGGAAAGGTCAGGCCTCCACCATGGTTCGGATTCCACGTTAAACTGTAAACCTTTACCTTCTTCTTTAATCCTTTACTACCAGGCTAATACCCAGATAAATATTTAAATGCAAAAGTTTAAAAAGTAGTAAAAAGTGTTTAGGGTAAAATGTTTATAGAATCGAAAGGATAAACATTTTTATAGAAAAAACATGTTAATATGTAAAAGCTATTTAATGTAATTAAATAAGAAAACTAAATAATTATAATATCATGCCAATATAAAAAGATGAGTTGGTTGTAGACAAAAAACACTTCTTGTTTACTCTCCAGTTCAACCAAACTTCCGTAACATCCAAACATTTTTCAAATTTTATGAAATGTGTAAAGTTTTCTCACCGCGTTTGGACTTAATTATTTCGGTTTTTAAATAAATTAAATTGATTCATATTCAAATATCAAAATTCTAGCGCCAAGGTACACCTGGGGTATATATCACGTAATGTTCATTATGAACACACTTACTCTTCATTTTATTAATATTGATTGATTAAGCTTAGGGGAAGACTGAAACAGGTCAAGGTTAATACGACCTTGGGTAAATTGTGCACTTCTTTTGAACCTCTGCTAATACCAACATTTTTTCACCTAGTTGGGTTGGGTACTGACTGCTACCTAACGGTATGATTTCCCTTTCTAGATAGATACGGCAATGCTTGTCTAACATAGTCCAGCAGCTTAACCTAGTCCAACATAACCTAACCTGGTTGAGTCTCTAGGTCTCACCTCTAGACCGAAACACATTAACACAGACATAATTGCAAGAACCACTATTTTGTTCTAAGTAGGTCATGAAACGTCGATATTATTAATCAAATTTATGAGTTTGATATTCTGTAAGATACTTTTTTTTTTCTCCGAGTGGTCTAAAGTAATAGCTACAGTCGGACAAAGTATCCAATGGCTGTCACAATCTAAATATTCTGTAAAACTTACTCCGTCGGATCAATAGCGACCAGCTGCGACACGGACATCCACTCCAAACGGTTTAATTACTCCTCTAGTCAAGTGAAGAAACAGTCTGAAGTCACTCGGTGTAGATAATTGAAGCTACAAATAATTTATAAATAGGAGGAGAATGTTTTTCCCTCTTCGATGGCTGCATGTTCTTAAGCAACCCTACTCTCTCAGTAGACTAGACTGCCCATGACGGGTATATTGAGGTTTGAATCTCCATCAGGTTAGGGTGGTTTTTTCCGAAATGATTTTACACTCTCTGTCCATGCAAATTCTGCTACGCTTCCTATAAAATAGCTTTCCCAAACCCTAAAACGAGTATTGCCATTTATAATGTAGTTTAGTACATAGTCTTATATTTGGGCGCGTTGAGAGCATGAGTATGGATCGAGGGACAAAGCAAATATATGAAGGTAGAGTGTGTGGATCAAAAAGAATGTGAAGTCTATGTAAGGCGTGGATAAATTTTGTATACGAATGTGTGAAAAAGAGAAACATTGATTGTTTTAAGAGGTGACATGGTGGTCTAGGGGTAAGGTGTCGGACTTGTGTCTGGGGGTCTGGGGTTCAATCCTCGGTCCCGGCACAGATTTATCTGATTACCAAACCCCTTTTTCCCCTCTGACAAGACGTGTATTAATCACAACTTGTGAATGTGGGGAATGCCAGGCCTCCACCGTGGTTCGGATTCCACGTTAAAACTGTAGGTCCTCCATTTCATCTCACAATCACCCTACCACTAGACACTAGCATAAGTATGTATAACAAGAACGGGTAGTAAGACGCCGTGCTAATAATAATAATAATGGTTTTAATAATAAAATAGCATGTATGACTCGGTGTATGGGTGCTGTTGAAACGAAGGAATAATGCAAGTATAGAGAAAGGTGGAGAAAGTTAATGAAGATGTATTAAGTACTAAGTTTTATTTTGAGCAATATGCACAGTTTCTTGCACACCCCGTAAGGGAATGGCGAGATTAGTTATATGTATGTACGTATGTATGCATGAAGCTTATAAGCCAAACGGTTAGAAAGACGTAGTGCTACAGGGCTTGAATCCCTGTCTTGTGAAATGAGGGTTTAGCTTTTATGAACCGTTTATGGCTCTCTCAATACTTAAATTGGGGTAAATTTCCTCCTAACTGATAGATTTTTTCATCCCTATTCCATCAGCTTCAGTGGTCGCATGGTCAAAGGTATCACTCTTGAAATAGACTAGACTGCTGATGACGATGAGGTCAGGGTTTGAATACTGATCGGGTGTATTGAAGGTAACTTTCCTAAAAGTGTTTCCACTCTTCTCCATGAAAATTTAAGTATACTTCTTACAAATCTCACCTTACTTATCCATAACATATTATATTAATTTATTACGTATACTTTTTACGTTAACGTGTAATAATGTGTGGTGCTAATAAAAAGCTTTATTAAAATAAGTAGTAAACTAATAATTTATATTTTGTAAAATGAGATTGAACGAAGTTCGAGCCTGTTGTTCGCTGCTTGATTCAATCCAGTCCAGTGAAATCATCCAATATTTCAAATTGTTTAAAATAAAACATTTTTCGAATTTAAAAGGCTAGCTTAATAATTATATGAGGAAGCAAGGCCGCAATCGTCTGCTATTTTGTTTTAAGCCCTAGTTGGTTAACTTTGATCTTACTCTTACGAAATGTTTCGTCGATAAAACTTCGAAGCTATGTTAAACTCTTCAAAGGATTTTGGCTTAAGTTTCTGTGTGAATCGTTAAAAGGAAAATTATCTGTAAGCTCCCACGTGAACATGCAGTTTTGATTCGGCCAAATGTTAGGTCGCATCATTGAGAGATATTGACCCAGATGTCAGCGCGAACACATGCAACTATCTAGTTGCCTTATTAAATAGTTTGTGTCCTGCTTCAAACTCGGCGCAAATCTAAAGTTTAGCAAACTTACACACGTTTGCGTGAACTGTCGAAAACAAAATTAGCTTAGTTTAATCTTGTCTTCTCTCATTTGAGTTCACATCGAAGATAATTTGTATTTCGGTGAATAGTTTACTTTGATTTGAATAAAGAGAAATGGACACAGAATGCGCCCAGCTATGAATCAGAACATGGTTCTTAGAACTATTCAATTTGTACTAGCAGCTAAGAGTTTCACCTTTTACAGGAATTAATAACTTTAACAATTCTTATACCATAAATAAATTACATCACACCAAATTTGGGCATATGTCTTATCTAAATGTAAATGATAGTCTCTCTTTCTGGGGGGATGCAATCTGTCCAATTGGTGTTCTGATAGATTATTGAATGTGTTAAGCAGGACCAATTTAATCAAAAATTCTTGTAGATTCAGTTTATAATAATTGTTAAAAAAAATTACTTGGATAAGCTCGTAAATCATTATACAATTTTATGAATTGAGATTTAAGTAAGTGTTGACTTGATAATGAATTTATCCAATACAGTTTCTTCCGTTTCAATTTACTTTGACGTAATACCAGGTCAAATCCATTTCAGGACTGGTGGAAAAAGGTTAGTTGGACAACTTTTGTGTTGCATGTGGACGGATATCTCAATCGACCAAATACTCAGTCAGCTAATGCGTATGGAGCTATCAGTTGGCCCATCACTAAGTAGTCAGACTCATTATTGCATGTGCGCGCGGGGCCTTAAGAATATGGACACTGATCAATTTTATATCCAACAGCTATCATAGTTATCAAATCTACTTTAATACATTCATGAGTCAAATATAGTGATGGGATCTAGAGCTGTCATTTCTGATACATATTATAAATACTGATAAATAATTAATATTTATAATATACTAATATGCTATTATTGAAAGCAGGAAGTCCAGATTTTCTACTTTATCGCTACCTTACAGGTAGAGAATGTATTGGGATCGTCCAAATAATCAAAATTGAGATTTTGATGAATGTCGATATTTCATGACCCCCAAAATCCAAAAAAAGTCATTTTTAAATTACCGGCTGTCTGTCTGTCTCTACCACGGACTAGAGCATAAACCATTTTATTGATCGAGCTAAAACTAGGTATCTAGGAACTTCATAGGGTTGCCCCAAGGGCTTTTTGGAATTGAATACCTAATCCTATGACTAAGGGTAGTTTACTGAAGGGTGAAAATAGAAAAAACATGTTCTCAAAATCGGCTATAACGATTTTGATTAAATTTCATTTAAACAATTTATAAATATTACAAATAAAATGGCTAACCTCAATATTGGGGCAAAATGACTGTAAGGCTTCTGGTCGAATGCCAAAATTCTCAATTTTTAAAAAAAGTTTTGAAACTATCTAGGATATTATAAATATTTAGATTTATAATACGAATCGTTTATTTGAGACCTATTTTAATAAAACCAATCATTTTCAGGTTATACGTATATATATAAACTTTTCGAACACTAAAGTTAAAGTGTTGCAACCGTAAAAAAAAATTAACCCTAAATGTTGATGGATATTGACATCTCATGACCTCCCGATCCATAAAAAGTAGTTTTTTCAATGCCGTTTGTTTGTGTTCCTGTTTATCCATAAGATTGAGAGTAGTTAAGTAAAAATCTAAAGAATAAAAAATCAACTTTCTGATGTCTCGATTATGATTATAAATAAACAGGCTATTATCATTTTGCCATGAAAATTACTTTTAAGGTACTTTACAGAGGCAGAAATTTCCGTATCTCCGCAAATATTTGAGATAATAAATAACATATCATTGCAAAATTGTAGTATTATTATTTATTATTATCTTTATATAAAACCAACAGTTTCTGAGAGATTGGAAAATATATTAACAGAATTTTGTGAGCTTTAGTTGTAAAGAGATACTACTTAAGTTTTAGTGCTATAAAACTGTATGTTCTCTTTCTTTCACCCTCTTAGGGGACATGTTTGTATAGCAATGATCTATATCTCTCATTTTAGATTCAATAGTCAATATTTATCTATTTTATTGGTAAAACCTTATAAAAGAGAAACTTAATAGCAATGTGATAACCATAAACTGTGCATCCCTAATAAAATTCCGAAAATTTAACCAGAAGTCAAAATTTTAATGTGAAGTGTTGACACGTAGGGACCCAATATCGATATTTTTTATTGATCCAATTATACAAATGAAGACGTTAATTCTTTAAATATATAATTACAAAATTTCAAACGTTAGTAAAAATATATTTTACATATGTGTAGTTTAATTTTTTCTTAGGTTCTTTATTGTATATTATATTACGAATTTTGAGTAAATATTTCCTGTTTTCAAAAATATAGCGAGAAATTCCGCTTGGAGATCCATGCCACTTGTTTATTTGTTTTTTAATCACGGCGTCTTAACAATTGTTCATATTATAGGCATATAATATATTTATTCTAATTCGGTAGAAATGAATAAGGAAACATTTGAGTGGTAATCTACCAGCATTTGCGTAGAAGGAGTGTAGGAAACTTTTTAGGAAAAATAACTTTACATTGACCCAACTGGTTTTCCAACCTCTAACCCTCCATTATCGGCAGACATGTTTATTGCAAGAGTGACGCCCTAGAACATTTGGTGACCGATGAATGTCCACATGCTCTTGACAGATACCTATCAAACAAAATTATTTAAGCAAATTTTTGATAATCTTAATTCAGTAACTTTAGTAATTTGTAAACCTAAATTAAATTATCTCCAATAACTAATTATAAAATTTTAATTTTCATCTAAAATGACTAACGCTATCCTTTTTTTTTTAATTCAGTCATGATAACCATTTTCAACAAGTTTATAATTTTTACAGATAGAATTAAAAGATTGGCTTTGCAGCGAGATATTACAATATTATATCTGAATATCATATATGAAGGAAATCTATTCAACCGTTTTGTTTGTAACGTCAATGAAAAATAGAGGTGGCTGATAATACTATGTGGTCTATTTATTTCAAATTCGGGATTATATAAAATGTCAAAATCTATCACAATACAAAGGTTGAAAGGTTTCTTAATTATATTAATTGTTTTTTATAATGAACCTATACAAATAGTCTATCTAGGGAAGAGCTTCTTACATATCCCATTTTTCTTATAATATCAAATTTTAATATTTATTTATCGAAAATAACATTGATTGATACCGTCATTCTAAATAAACTGATATTCTATGGGAAAAAATTACAAATGTGAAGATAAGAAAGTGAATGGTTTGGATAATATGATTAATATAATTTTTAAACTAAAATATTTATTCAAAAATATTTACCCTAACTTTTTCAAGACAGGTTGTGACAAGAAGTAGAAGAATATTTTTAAAAACTGTGGCTGAACGTAGCTAATGTCATTCTCTTTCAGTTTTTTTTTATTGCACCACTTCTTACTAACCTTTAGGGTTATACATTTATGTACTAGTTACACTATGGGGGTAAGAGATTAGTAAATTATATTTAGAGAAACTGTAGCCGTATTGGTGTAGGGATAAAAAGTGGAAAACCATTTCGGTTAAACCCCTCTCAATACACCCGAACAATATTCTAACCTCAATATACCACTCCCCAACAGTTTAATATACTGTGGGAGTATTGCGTTAAACCATGTGGCCACCAAAGCGGGTTTGAAATATTTATATATTTAGTAATACTATAGTATTAATAAGCAGTGTTATCAAACGATTCTAGTATTCATTATCAAATGAAGGTTTTTCTATATGCGTATGAAACGTGCTATCTTACATTAAATGAAAAAAAACCCAGATTTGAGCACTTTAAAACAAAGTGCTTGATAAAGAGATGAGGCTATTGGAGAGTGAAGGAGGCTACAAATTGATGAGATACATATCTTGTACTCATCACAAGACATTGTTTTAAGATAGTAAATTATTTTATAATATATTGAGTAGGACATGCAGCACAGATGGAAGAATATAGAACCATGTTCAGGATAGTGACTGGCAAACCCAAAGGGAAAAGATCGACCATTAGGAATACCTAGACCAGATAGGCAGAAAATATTGTAATGGACCTGAAAGTTATAAGGTATAATGAGGTAGACTGGATATTACTAGCTGATGCAAGTGATAGTGTGAAATGAGGTGGACTATATATAGCTAGCTCAAGAAAAGAATAGGTTGTAATAAGGTGGACTGGGTAGCTTAGATTGGGATTAGTTTTAATGAAGTGGACTGGATATATATATCTTTAAATAGGAACAACTCGTAATTAGATGGATTAGATATAGCTAGCGTAAGATAAGTTGTAATTAGGTTGACTGGATATAGCTATCTTAAGATAAGTTGTAATGAGGTGGACTAGGTATAGCTCGCTCAAGATAGTGATATGGCGTGATGAGGTGGACTGGATAGAACTAGCTAAAGATAGGAATATGGTGTAATAAGGTGGACTGGATGTAACTAGCTCAAGATAGCGATAGGATTTAATGGGGCTGACTGGATAGAATAAGTTCAAGATAGAGTTAGGAGGCATACTTTTTTTAATTTTAGCAATGAAATCTCGTGTTAATATGCCATAGAGTGAAAGCTGCTAAAAAATTGGATTTTTTGTAGCCCATTGAAAGAATAAAATATTTAAATATAAAACTAGTTATTTATTGTTTTGCAATTTGGCAATAATATATATTTATTATATTTAATGCTGTTATATATTAACAATTATTATAATCACACTTTTATATTACTGACCACCAAAGTAAGTGTTTTTTTAAATATCAGTAATAGGGTCATATAAAATATTTTTCATACAAAAAAACTAGATATAATTAGTCTAGATTTATAAAGAGAATGCAGCTTTTTAGAAATTTTCCTCAATAAAAAGAATTTTTAATTGAAACATAGCCACCATTTTCACAAAAAAAAAAAAAATCCAAAAGTTTATTTTCATAGTTTGTTGTTTCAATAATGTAAAAACTGTTTTAAAAAAATCAAAAATTAAATTTTTTGCAGCTAAACTAAAAACTCGAAATTATTATTGTCTTTCAGATCATTAATGATTGGCGATTAGAAAGATACAAAGTATCTTTTCCTATCTATTGCCACAGTATTTAGAATTATATAGACTAGCCAATCATTTTGAAATCCAAATATTGAAGCAATTGTCCGAATAATTCACTGAAATCTAAAAAGGAATATAAATGATTAGGAAAATGAGATCAAAAATTATGTATTTTAATATATTTGACTATCTATAAATTATTTATGCGAAAAAATCAAAATAAATTTCACTTATATGATTTAATAGATTAACTAAAATTAAATGTATAACCCAATCTGATAGTAAGATGTGACGTTTAAGGAAAAAATTTAAAATACAATGTTTTTTTTACCAAGCCATCACATGAATTTATAATATTTGTATAGATTCCTAAACATATTATTATTAACTTAATTAAGGGATTATGATTCCATAATATTAATCTATCATATACAAGTGATACTTGTATTAAAGTATATTGGAAATATTTTATGAATAACAAATTACCATAAATCATTGTTAATATGTTAGGACTAATACTAAAAGTTCGACTGCCTAAATACTTAAGCTGTTCCAATTTGAAGGCTACAACATTAATTTTATAAACAATGATTTTCCCATTAGTTTAATTACACAGTGTTTACTGCCCTGCAAGCTATTTGTTTTGAAACACAAATAAGGTGTGACGCATTAGCGTTGTATAGAGTATGAGTGTGCCATTAATTGCTTAACTTTATTTAAAAAAATCTAATAATCACCCATTAGATATAAAATCTAGTTTGTCATGGTCTGATTACTCTATAAAAAGTTTATAGGTATGTATGTAATATTCTTTAGTTTTCAGAGCATAATCAGCTAAAATAAACTCTTTTTTTTTTTTGCCTGGCAGTATTTACCTTTTATTTCAAACTTTCCATATAAGGTATTTAAAAATCTTTGTTTGTTTATCTTTATTTATTTAGTTTTGTCTGCAACACCTATTATTTACTATTTGTAAGAAATATTTGCATGCTAACTTTTCTAATACTTATGGTGTGGTTATGAGGAAGGTTGAATTTTTGAAATAATGTACAATTTTCGTGGAGGAAGTGTGAAATCGATTTGGATAATCCTTTTACCCCAATATTTTTGGTTCGCCTACGTGTGATTTAAACCCCGAACCCATAACTTCACAAGCAAATCAGAATAGACTATATTTGATGATTCATCCCGCAATCTCTTTTTTGTGGATTAATAGATATACTAAGCTAGCTATGATGTTTGTAGTTTAAATTTCAAAAATATTTATTAATATTATATTTGCTAAGAGTGGTTTTATTATTGAGATTTAAATGATAACCGTTTCTAAAACTCATTAAAAGAATTAATTCAACTGATTTTGTAAATATTTGAGAATAAATTAATCGGTTTATTAAATGCTATAATAATGATAATTTTTCAAATAAGTTATATTTAAATTATTCGGATTAATATTTTTTCTTAGCCAATTTTACTTATCAACTTTAACAAAATATATTTTACCTCAGCATTTTATTTTCCTTATAAGAGGAAATATTATGTGAACATTATTCACGCACGGCAAATACTTGATTGCTCAAGCAAATTCACAATCGTTTAACATCAAACGATAAGTGTTATGAGGTGTAAAGCAGAATTTACAATATCAGGGGTTATAAATTCAGAGAGCCGAACCCTATTTAAATTGGATACTTCGAGTACTATAATAGTTATAGAGGACATTACTAAAATGATCGGAACATTTAGTTTTTAGTTTCTAGCAACCCGTCATAAATATAAATTATAGTAGATCGTCAACAAATCGAATCCCGGAGTTTTATGGTTGTCGATGTTTAATGACCCAATGAAACTAAAAAAAAAAATGTGTTCTCGTGATTTAGTCTTTCTGTGTCTGTATGTCTTTATATGGGCCTTGAGTTTAAACCATTATAGCAATTGTGCTAAAACTTAATATCCATAATTTTTATAAAATTCCCCTGGAGTAGTTTTAAATTATAAACACAACCTTAAATTTATAGATAGCTTACTTAAAAGCAAAATTTATAAAAGTAACATTTTCAAAACTGTATTTAAAAATTTTGATTAAGGTTTGGATCTATTGACACTTGTAACATTACGAACAAAATGTCAAATTCATTATTCTATAAAACAAAAATTATTTAAGAGTACTTAGACTAAGCTAAACTTTCAAACTGTTCCAACCTTCGCAACTCTTTTAGAGATAATAAATTATTTATAACTACAAAGCGTAGGACTCTTTAAAAAAACATAGTTTGTTCAAAATCATATTTTATTAAATTAATATTTACCGAGTTAAATGCAAATATAGTATTTAATAGAACCTTGTTAAATGGGGAGTTAAAAATACACAGAATATGTAAGTTTTTATATGAGTGTCTAGTATTTCATGTATACTCTTTGGTGAAATGCTGATTGTTTTTTTCCCCAATACATTTCTATAACATATATATAATTTATTTCACATATATTACTATATATATATATATATATATATAATTTATGCAAAAGAATGATCAATTCTGTGTTGTACACCAAGTAATTTATCATTATAAGACATATTTTTAATATATTTTTATACTTTCAGATTTTATAAATACAAACTCATTTGGTAACAATATCTCTCTTTGTCTAGTATCAAATAGAAAGTTTGCCATTATATTATAATGATGTTAGGCAAGATAATTTTATACTAACATTTTTGAAATGGTTGGATTGGATTGCCTTAAAGTTCTTGTCTTTGTAAAATATATTTTAAAACCAATTTTAGATATTGAAGAACCAATTTTGTTTCATTTGATTAGAAGTAATATTTTAACAACCCAGAATATTTCTAAAAATGTTCATGTTTATTAGGTAAGGAGTAATAATAATTGATAGTACAGTTATATATATTGTTTATTATTTTTGATTCCCTTCACTGAAACATAATGATAACCAAATATTTCTTAAAATGTCAAAATTGAAATGTGAGTCAAATAACTAGTAAAACTTAAAAAAGGATATTGTTAGATAATTGTGTCCATTAATGTACTCGGAGGATTTTTTTTTAGCCTATTTAATAGGGGTGTGCGAAGTCATTTTTTCAATTCGAAGCGAATGCAAATCGGATATATGAAATAATTTCGAAGCTGAATCAAGTATCGAATATTTTCTTTTGGTTGTTTTAGTCTTTAAAAATATTATATTGAAGTTATTTGAACAAATTAATGAAATAATTTGCTTGGAAAAAGTTTTATCGCGACATTGTTTGTCATATTTCATATTATTCTGACAAATCAAGCGACTATCACAACATGCGATTCAATTTATTCTATTTTTTAAATATAAATATTAAATTGTAATGACGTACAAAGCAACGCAGAATGGGTATAATTGAACAAAATAGATTATTTTAGCTGTTGATATCTTTACCGTCAATGCTTAGAATCCATAATTTGTATCGGAATGAAGTCTAAGCAGATGTTGGTTTTTAAGACAGTCGAAGTTTCAAAGCTTCATACAATCTTAGTATTTAATAAAGAAATGATAACATATAACCAAACATTAATATTCGATTCAATTTTAATAATTTAAACAACTTTGGTCACGAGGAATAAACTTTTAAACTCATATTATATAGTTCGACGTTGACTATATTGTTGAGGCTATAATTCTGGTTTGATGTATTGAAGGATTTTCTTTTATCTTTAACTCACCCAACTATTACGCTAATGAAGATACACCTCTTCTGAACCATGATTTCCTAATAACACTTTAGTAAAATCAATTTCCTAATATCTCAAATATAAAATTATAAACTTTCCTAAAATTTAAACAAATTAGAAAGGTACGAAAAAGGAAAAGTAAAGGAAATGTTACCTCATTTTCTTACTAAAGGAGTGCAAAACTAGTTACATAAAATTCCTTTCGGTACATCCTAACGAATGTTGAGTGAGCCCTGTCCTACTCAAAACTAACAATCCTGTATATAACGAAAGGGACACCCTAAACTATATAATCACAGCTATGTATAAGGTAATTTTTTATTATAACACCGCGTTTTACTACCCATTCGGTTTTTTTATACATGACAATTTACTAATGTTTCGGGGATAGTAAAGGTGAAATTTAGAAAGATCTGGCCATATTAGCATGGATAGAGAGTAGAAAAATATTTAATAAGAAACCCTTTCACTGAACACAACCAGTATTTGAAACACTGTGCGATCCAGTCAATAGTGAGAGATTAGAAACTAATTTATAGCATTTTTTTTAACATTTCTAATTTCTAAAATTAGCTGTTCATTAATGAATATTATTATAATAGTTACTACCCGTATAGGTGTGTACAATATTAAGTTTGGTCTGATATACATATGACAATTCGGTCAGTATTCCAGACCCAATAAGATAACTCAAGATATTTTTTTCAAAATATTTTTCCAATACTCCTCAATTTTAATTCCAGAAAAGTTCCTCTAATATTTTTTTTATTCCTCATCCTCCAACTCACTGGTGTAAATATTTTGATAGGTTGGACAGGGAGTAAGATAGATTTAAAAACTACTAATTAATAGCAATCCTCTTCGGTGGCCGCGTGGTCTAACGCGCTACTCTTGCAGTAGACTAGATCGCCAATGACGGGGAGATTGAAGTTTGAATCTCGGTCGGCTGCACTTGGGCTGATTTTATCAATATGGGTTTACACACTCATTCCTTGCAAATGCCAGTGTACTTTTTATAAATATATACTTTCTCATCCTTAAACTCATTAATTTAAATAACACACAAGCCCATAAACTGAACGGGTAGTAATACGCGGTACAAAAAAAAAATTATAAATATATAGAAACTCTAATTTAATACTTTGAAATAGAAAACCAATTTAAAAAAATATATAGTTGAACTCGTTTTTATGGCCTTACCCGGATCGGATGTCATCCGGATTAGCAAGAAATCGCACGCTTCACGTATTATAAGAAAGATACTCTAAAAAAATTTATAGCTATATATATTTAGACATATGTAAATACAATAAACAATCTATCATCACAATAATAAACTATAAAACATTTGAGACTGTGAAGTACTAAATACAGGACTGTAACACTGACTGCTGTATAATTTTATTTCAGCAAAGTACAGTACAGTACAGTACAGTAATCACCCTGCAACAACAGTATCATAATTAATTAATACATTTGAAAGTATTTTTAATAATAAGTTAATCAATTATTCATTGGTTTGAAAAAAAAAATTAATTATTACGAAATTGGAGTCCCGGTGAAAAATATATTCAGTTCAATTAGGTATGGATAAATAAGGTTTCACTTTAACTAATTTAATATGTATTACATAAACCTAAATATTATGATAAAAAATGTATTGAAAGGAATATGACATAATTTAATGTAATCGGAGATAAGAGGCATGAGCGGGCCATCAAATATTGACGCCATAAAAAAAAATTATGGCTTACCCTGAGAGGACACAGAAACCAACGCCGGCAGGAAAATCAAGACATGCAGAAAGATCACCACGCCCAATGGGGTGACACAGCTCGTACTGGTGACGTACTTTTGAGCCATCGTCATTAGGACGTCACACGCGTCCTCCATCCAAAAAAAAAACAACCCAAGATCCGTCACATTACTGTCACAGGACGTTTGAACGAACACGACGACAAAAGAACCACACACCTAGAAAAATTACGAAACCGAACACGTCACCTATGTTGTTATTAATTTATATATATAAAAAATAAACAATAATGATCACATCTGACACCCTATTATGGATGTCACTTTAGAGATAAACTTTTGACACAACCATTAATCATGAATGTTTCACCCACGTATGAACGGAACACCATAAATTTCTATAACCTGCCATTGTTGACTTTAATACGTGTACTTGGAAAATAATTTTTCAGTTGACATAAGTTTAAATTTGCCAGGGACCCAGCATATTAGTTGAGCTATATTTATTAAATATGTTTAGATAATCATGGCATTAAAATAACACTAATTCACAACCGTCACAGTTTTAAATATTTAAAAATATATACAAAATTGGGTGATTAACCAATACCAAAGTTTTCAAATACAAATTGAATTTAGATTTAATTTATTAATTAATACATTAATATCTATTAACATTTGTCGCACTTATAAATTAGTTTGTATTACATTGATAACACTTTTTAATAAAACACAAAGATGCAACATCTATATGTGAGTCAAGATAAGTTAGTTTAATATTTATTTTCACGTTGAATAACGTTGATATATATTTGTTTTATCACTGAAACGGTTTGTTGATCTTGACATTTCTTATTTCACCATTCGTTCGTATTGTCAGGATATGTTTAGTGTTCACGGAAAGTAGATAGACAGAATGAAGAATAAAAGTTGGGTTTTTAAAAAAAAAGAGTAAAAATAACCTTTCTTTTTTTTTATTAAGTTTTCAAGTAAAGATACTTGCAGGGAATGACCGAATGTCTAAGCCTTTCACCGGCGACGGGCATTGTTTTTAACCCGTTGATCGAGAAAGGAGCACCCCAAAAAAATATTCTGGGAAGAGAAAGGGTGTCCGACGCGGAACACGAGGAAAGACTGGCGCCACCGTCCTGACGCACAAGTTGCCAGCGACGCCCGCACTCAGCGCTACGGTGGAAGACCCTGGCTACAGAGAGGCGTCGCTTGTACAACTCCCCCTCTACCTCCCATTGCGCACAATCCCTCTAAATCTCTTGTGCGTTGTATAAGAGGAACTACCTCAAAACGACGCCAAAATTTGTCTCTGTATGTTATTGATTTTTTTAATCAAATTTCGTTCGTTTATTTGGAAAAAAAATTAGTATCATTGATGGGTATATACTATTTTAAGTTCAAATTGTTGTAGTATCTTATATATAATCTTGATTACATCCAATTCATCATTATCAGTTATCCATGATTGATCCAAATGTATCATTTATAAAAAAAAAATTAAACGTTCATCCACCCATCTAGAATATTAATATTTAATTTTAGACGAGTTATAATAGTATATGCCTTTTAGAATTGTATTAATTTGTTGTGGCCAAAATCGATTGATTTTAATATTTTATTGGAATTATTTTATAAGTATATATAATATCTTCCCAAAATATTGGTTGCGGATCATAAAACTGTCAGTATGAATCCATTAAATTAGATAAAATAGCTTATATAGAATCAAATACTCTTCTAATGAAATTTGAACTGAACTTTGATGAAGTAGGTATGAGAAATATTTATATGAGAAAACATTGATTTTAATTTCCTACGTAAGGTGAGAGTTGGAAACCGTTTTGTAAAATCCAAGAGTTATAATTTCGGTTCTATTTTAAGCCAAGACTTCCCTTTTGGTATAAAATTTGACCACATAAATTCAATACCTTTTCAGCCTCTCGATCTATGTGGATTAATTGATCTTAAATAATAAATTTTAAAATAAAATGTTAACCAACCACGGTGGCGTAGTTGGCTAACGCGCTTGTCGTGTTGAGCTTGACTGATCAGGACGGGGAAATCGAGGCTCGAATCTCGGTCGGGAGAACTGGGGTGGTTTTTCCTAAATGGTTTTCTCCACTCTCTTAACGCAAATGCGGGTTCACTTCCTTTAATTCAACCTTCCCAATTCCTAATCTATTAGAGTAATTAGTACTTAAAGAGTATAACCCGAATGGGTAGTAAGACGCGGTGCTTATTATTATTATTAAAATAAAATGTTGTAACTATGATTTTTTTAATAAAAAATTAGGAAGTTTATTAACAAAACTTGAAATTACTGAGTATAAAATGCAAGATTTAGGCTGGAGATGTACACAAAATGCACTTGTATAGGTGGAAGTAGGGATCATAAGACCTCAGTAATGAAACATAGGTGGAATACCACAATAACATCACCCAAACTAGTCGGTGACCTGGTGGTCTAGGGGTAAGGTGTCAGACTTCTATGCTGGCGGCCGGGGTTCAATCCCAGGTCCAGGCAAAGATTTATCATCACCCTACCATTACACATTAGCGTAAGTGCGTATAACCCGAACGGGTAGTAAGACGCGGTGCTAATAATAATAATAATAATCACCCAAACTAGATCTTGACATTGCCCAATTTGCCACATTAAGTACAATAATGTAAGCTTAATGTATCGTACCACGCTACTGTTAGTCTTGTAATGAAATCTAAAAGTGATTTTCATTGGGACATACATCGTGTCCATTTTGATTGTAATGTTAAACGATATATGGATATAAAAATGAATGAAAAAAACGTCCAATATCATTTCATAATACGTTATTTTATCTTTTTCTGCTCTTTAGTAAACTATCTTTAATTTTAGAGTTAGTTATTTAATTAAAGTTCTGTGAGATCATTATAAAAACCTAAAAATTTAAATTTTAGCACTATTGGTAAAGAAATGTACGCTCTATGGATATAAGGCGACAACCACGTTCTCGATTTTAAGGAGTCGAGAAACGTCGACATCTATCAATACCACGAGTTTGATTATTTTGACGATCACTATAAGTCTATCTCCAAGGGGCACACAGAAAAATAAAGATACATTATATATCTATTTCTTCTAAACTTAATGAGTTTCCTTATTCTATTTTGGTTCTTGTTTTTACGATATTATAAAAGGATGACGACATGGGAACACACCAAAATAGTACCAAAGTTTCTCAAACCCTTTTTCTTTTAATAAAATACATTTGGATAAGTATAGTAATGCTTACATATAATTCTGCCTTCGACAAAACTGTGCCACATTAAACGTCAACTTGTGATTGTAAAAACATTAATCACACGCCACCTACTTGCATGTGATCCTCCACTAACACCCTCTTTTTTTTCTTAAACCCCTTTCATTCTTTCTTTCACTTGCGGACTTTACAAATAACCATAAGGATTTCAACATTTTTGAAAAATTAAGAAGGGAAGTATAAATCATAATGGGTTTAACATGTCAAGACAAACACTTTTTTTTAATAATAAAAATGCAAATTAATGTTGAACCTATAATATGTTCTGAATATATTTTCCACCCCACTGTCATACCCCAATCATTTTGCAATGACTTAGACTACATACCTTTGAGTAGCGGATTACATTTCCCCATTACTGTGAAAATTCTTTCTTTCTTAGACATGTAACATCAGGGCTCGACTTTCTTCTTTTTTTATTGTACTTATTTGAGCTTCGTTTGACATTATTAAAACATGATCTTGTTTGTTTGCTTGTTACTAATTTGATCTCAAGAATGCTAGCAATAATAATAATAATAGTTACCATGAAACTAGATAACATATTATATATTTTACTTTACAAATACTATATTATCTTTCTAATATTTCACATAAATAAGCTAAAATAAATAACGAATGTTTGAGATGGTTTTCTTGAAAATATATAGTTAATAGTTATTTTTTGTTAGTAACAAATGGAAGAGATGAACTATAATCTATTCATATGTTCCACAAAAAACTATAGATTTTACTTTTCCCTACATATATATGTTATTTTTTATTCTATTGCATTTAAGGTTTTCCATAAATAGTACTAAGATGGATTAATATTTGATTAAAATTTTCAATTTTTTTTTTTAATATTTATTAATGACATGTAATATAAGTTACTGAATTATTATGTCATAATTTTATTACTTAATTGTTTGAGAAAGTCTTGATGTTCCACCTTTTAAAACCTATTTTGAAATTATCAGACTCCCAATTGAAAATAATTGAAAATAAATTTAATATTAATACTAATGAAATAATAGAGTGATATTTAAATATTCATAAGTATATATTAAGATACTACAATTTTAGGGAATTGCATTAGGCCTAAACTAAAGTATATAATGTTTAAATAACTAATTAATCCAATAAAAATATAATATAATATATTAGAGACTATTAAGGAATGATAGCTTAAATTTTAACTGCCAAAACTAGATTTTAGAAACATATTCCATAAAATAATGGGTGAACATTAACCTGATTTCAAGAGTCATATAACACTCTTTTTTCTGTGTTTTTTTTAAAAAGATTTTGTAAGACATTAAAAAAAGTCATGAGTGATAAGACATCTCAATATCTTAGGGAGAAATCAAATTTTAATAACCAATGTTCATTTAGAAGTTATATTTTATGGGTTTCGTAGAAATGTAATAAGCTATTTCGATGAGTTTTGGTACTTATTTATATAGAGAGGAATTTAATCTTAATAAAAAACTTTAAAAAACTTTATCATAGTATACTGACAATAAGTAATGTGTTGATATTACAATTTAACTTTTTGTTCTAAGTTTGTATGTTTATAAAGACACCTATAAATCACAACTGATTAATAGGCTGGGTTAGCTGAGCATAAACACATTTAGATTCAAGCCCTACCTTCTGTGGTTACACTGTCCTAGGCGTAACTCTCAAAATAGATTAAATTTCCAATTATAGAAAGCTCGATATTTGTATATATTTTGGCTACACTAGGTGATGTAATTACAATTGTTCATTACTACATTTATTTTATCTTTTCTTCGACACATTTTTATGTGTAGTTTCAAAAACCACTTTCAAAAAACTTATTTGTGTTAAAATATTTGTCGTACAAATTATGTATTTAGGAAATTTAAACGTCAGTGTGGCAACTCATTAAAGTATGGAACAAATCTCTATCTTATACTATTTATATCAAGCTCACCACATAATCTCTTATCCTTATCTTGAGAGAATTAATTCTAGTCTAGATATTTGCACCATAGTCCTACCTTGATCTACAGTAGCCTCATGGCTTCTTTGGTGATAACTGACAGCTCACAGCTGACATCGGAAGGCTTTTGAATAGTTACCAGACCAATTTATGTATCCCTACGCCAAACCATATGATCCGCAAAAACATGTGTATAGTAGCTGTCACTTCTGACGGTCAAAAATTTAGGTATATACCTAAATGTTGACTGTCAGAAGTCAGCTGTGAGCTGTCAGTCAGCACCAAAGAAGCCATGGAGATACTGTAGTTATATTCATTTAGAAATAGCTGTATATACTCAACCTTAAACATAATATCTCTTTCATGTCAATTCCAATGTTATTCTCTCATATGCATCTATGCCTTCCTAATTGCATCTTTCCATTGGTTTTCTCAGTCAATGCCCTGAACATAGTTCCATATCATTACACTAATGCTGCATGCTATGGCCGTAGTAACTTGTATGATCTAACTACCCTAACATTGTTTAGCGATGAGTACATGGCATGTAAGTCGTCCTTATATAAACACGTCCGTATTTTAATATTTCATCGTTTCTGCAAAAAATATTTTCCTTAGCACTTTGTTTCCTAAATAGCTAAATTTATACTGGTCGTGTAAGCTAGAAGAGTCTTTATTACACCCATTAATAACAAACAATAATATTATTGTTATATATATTATATGAAAATTGTATTTATTTGTAAAATTTAAAAAACCATTAAGACTAAATACATTCATTTATAGAAATAATAAACTTGTATTTCGAGATACAACAAAAGTCTATTCATAATATTATAATTATTTTCTTGTGTTTTAATAGAATAGGTCACCCAACTACTTTTGATACCTTGTTTGAATAGCCAATAACAAGAAATAGCAAACAAAATATGAATACGTGAAATATTATTTTAATAATAAAATGTATGATAAAAGTCGGTCTATATTTCCTTAGTTACTCTATGGAGTTAATAACTACAAAGCTCATTACTGGACTTACTAAAATATAATACATATACTTATCTTAATATAGATCAATACAGGTTGCCATAATATATTCTATCCATATCTTGAGCTAGTACTATCCAGTCTACCTCATTACGCCCTATCCTTATCTTGAGCTGGTTCTATCCAGTCCACCTTCTTAAAACCCTATCCATCTATTAATCTGGGTTTATCCAGTCCACCTCGTTACACTCCATCCATATCTTGATCTAGTTTTATTCAGCCAGCTCATTACACCCAACTCCTCTCTAGAGATAGTTATATCTAGTCCACCTCATTATACCCTATCCCCACCTTAAACTGGACCTATCCAGTCCACTTCATTACGTCCCATCTCCTTCTGGTTCATTCTAATGTTATCGTCACATCTGAATCAGTATTCCCACTGGTTTCTTCTGACTGGTGTCTTCCCACTGGTTTTGTACCGTGACTAAAACCCAACATAGCCATCAACCTCCACCACCTTAAAAAAGTGAATACATATTTACCCCATTTTACCGGGAAGTATATACCTAATCACTGATACTCCACGCACGTAAACACAGAACACTGCTTATCGTTCGGGTTTGGCAAGAAAACAAAAATGAAGTCACGAATTGGCATGGGACCCATGTTTCCCTTTACGTTATTCCCGTGGTCAAGACACTGCGCAGGCGCTAAAGTTTGAGGAAAGGAGCGAGAAGTGCTATCACGTGTGTCTCCCTACCCCCACATGGTCATCCCCACGACGTTATGCGCAGGAGTCGATATGAGTGCCATTTCTGACTTGCTGTTGATTACTTCATTGGTCATGTGGCATATCTCTACCATTTTCCGCCACTGAGCAAATTAAAATATAAGCTACTACCCAGAATTGAACTTTACCCTTGGATGCTGATCGGAAATAGGGATGTAAGTGATTGTTATTTTGGGGAAAACTGTTGTTTTAGATATAAAAAAATATTTAAACTAGGCATCGTCTAAATCCATTCAAAATTAAGTAGGGCTTAACTATAATTTTATTTCGACATTTTAATTTATTTTTTTACCAAATTTATTTTCTATTGGAATTATGACTTATTTAGTCTGAGCTTGGATGGGTTGATAACAATTCAAAATTATTTAATTAACCTATGTGTGCTATCTTGCATTTTAATCCTTTTGGTATATACTTACAGTTGAAATAAGTCTAAACGTAGCTAACGATATTTCGTATCACTTTAGCATATTTAATATTATTGGGAAATGCATTAGATAAATCTATTATTAGGAGTTAATGGTAAACTTAGCAGATAAGTTAGAAAGCAAATAATTATTTTGCTGTCTAAGTTTACCCCACCTCACGGGTTGTTAGATGAGAATAGTCATGTTTCTAATCAACACTAGGTTCAGGTGTACATTTACGAGAAGAAATCTACTTGTTGTATTATAAAAGTTATGTTTTATAAATACATAAATGTGATACTTATAGACTTTTATGGCAAGTTTAATTTTATGTTTTAACAGTTATTTTTTGAGCGGATTAGCCCAAATATGTAGATGATAGTTTGTATCTATGCTTATAATATAATTTACGTATTGTTCGCAATAAACAACTTCGTTTACATTTGAACTTATAATGTTTCCTAACCTTGGATAAATGCGTTTTGATCGCTTTCTTTTAATTTCACTCTGTATACATGAGTCCATATATATTTCTTCCTGAGTATTATTGAATTTATCTACTATACCGCACTGTCCACAATCCCTAAATATTATATTGTTTATATTTTATGTTTTACTCTATACTCTGATAATAAATGGCTTTCGGGTCAATGTTAACTTCATGTTGATATTTTATTTATATTAAGAAAAATCCTAACTCTCTTAACGTCAATAGTCGAATACACTATGTTACTGAAAGATAAGCTAGATACAGTAGCCCCATGGCTTCTTTGCTGCTGACTGACAGCTGATGGCTTTGAAAAGTTACCAGACCAAATTATGTATCCCTACGCCGAACCATATGGTTTCCAAAAACATGTGTTTAGCAGCTGTCACTTCTGACAATCAAAATTTAGGTATATACCTAAAGGTTGACTGTCAGAAGTCAGCTGTGAGCTGTCAGTCAGCACCAAAAAAGCCATGGGGCTACTGTAGGTCTGAACACTTCGGCTTGACATCTTTGAATGTAGGTCAAATAAATATCCCTCGTGATTTTGTTTTTTATTCTTTTTTGGTTGCAACCTTTGCACTATGGCTGGTTCCTTGAGCCTACATGGCATGTATGTTTAAGTAACTCAAGTTCTTAGTGAGAATGGTTGAGTTTATTCCCACTGGTTTCTTCTCACTGGTGTCTCTTACCACTGGTGTCTTCTCACTGGTTTCTTCTCACTGGTTTCTTCTCACTGGTGTCTTACCCCTGGTGTCTCTTACCACTGGTGTCTCTTACCCCTGGTGTCTCTTACCCCTGGTGTCTCTTACCACTGGTGTCTCTTACCACTGGTTTCTTCACACAGGTTTCTTCTCACTGGTGTCTCTTACCACTGGTTTCTTATCATTGTTTTCTTCCCAATGTGTTTACTATACGTTACCCTGAACAATGTACTATAATCTCACCTTCGCACTGCATTTTCTGCCCACAATAGTTCATGAGAGTTGATTTTCCTGACAATGTCTTGTGAATTGTACAGGGTATGTAACCCTTCATTATATAACCTCCTCACACCCACGGTAGTCTTAATCCCTTTTTGGACCAAATATTATAGTCATTCCTAAGCACCTTGTTTTGGAACATATTAAATTAGTTTTTTCACGTAAGGTGAGAGACCACATTTCACATCCTTAAAGAAAAAACTGCTTAAATTATTGGTTTGTGTTTGATGAGCTTTCGAAGTAATCAATTGAAATCCGTCCATAAACTTTGATGTTGGAAATATGGGGTAAGATGGTTGATGGTAAATATGTCAGCAAATTTCTTTAAAGAGGTAATTCAAAATCTCTTTCTTTGGCACAATAAATGTTTTAATTTATCTAGTGATTATGTAACGCGTAGTGTAACGTATTACTGGTAAAATAACTTTTAATATATTTTTTTATAATGTTAGATTTCTTAATTTCTGGACGTATATTATAGATGTATAAAATATAAATACATACATTTACACATACGAACTTACAAATATATTATATATGCATATATTATTATTATTATTATTATTATTATTATTATTAGCACCGCGTCTTACTACCCGTTCGGGTTATACGCATCTACGCTAATGTGTAATGGTAGGGTGATTGTGAGATGAAATGAATGACCTACAGTTTAACGTGGAATCCGAACTACGGTGGAGGCCTGGCATTCCCCACATTCACAAGATATCTTGTTAGAGGTGAAGGAAGGGTTTGGTAATCAGATAAATCTTTAACGGGACCGAGGATTGAACCCCGGCCGCCATATATGCATATAGATACATACAAAAATACCTTATTACAAAATGGAAGGCATTTCACTCTCTATATAGCTCAAAATACATCTCCGTAATTAATCCATCCCCACTGACATTCTCCACACTTCCCTATCCTTGCATACTCCCTATCCTTGCATTCTCCCTTCTTTTCAACAACACCCAGACATCGAGTCATAAATGCTCTTTTATTATTAAAATTCTTAATCCTTAACTTTTTCACACATTCATCTACAATATTTATCCACGTCTTACATGGTCTACCCCTTCTTTTTAATCCACAAACTCTACCTTCATATATTTGATTCGTAACTCAACCAAAACTTATCCTTTCAACATTGGCCAAACTAACGTAAGACACTTCGTTTCCCATTGGATTCCTTTTCAAAATGCACTCCTTCAGCACTCATTCATTACTGACTAAATACATTAGAGTTTTTTTTATCATACATTTACTGTATATCTCATTAGTAAGTCAATACAACATTAGAAACGTATCTTGAGGCGTTCTTGCAAATATGCTAGAATAAACCAATTTTATTGGGATGTAAGCTATTATGTGAATACTTAAGAAGTTGGAAAAACAATGAAATATTGTTTGGATAATGGTCAGAAGAGTAAACAATTTTGTAAGCAAATGGTATTTATAGTAGTACTACGACCATTACTAGATATAAAAGCAGCTTTCTATGCATAGTATTATATAAGTAGGTAACATGGGTAGTTATATTAAACGAATTAAAACATAGAAGGTATTATTTAAAAATGAAATTAAGCAATGTTTACACTTGAATGGACTTGGCATTTGCTCAACCACAAGAAAATTTATTGAAATCCACCTACATTTAAACATTTTATTCTATTTTCAGAAAACAAAAGATAAAAAAAGCTCTAAAACCTTGTATATAAATGATGAAAAAGAGCACTTAAATAAAACCAAAGCATAAAGTCACTGAGCAGTTTCCATATATGAGCCCCCCCACCCAAAAAAAAACACCTTCCCTCTTACATCGCTCAGCCCACTATCTGTTACCCACCCACTGGATAAAACCATCACAATTTCCCACAATACGTCTTCTTGCTGTTCTAGTGTGGTACACCCCCACATGTAGAGTTTATGAAGCCGGGTCCATTGCCAGTCTCACAAAGCCGCCCCCCTTCCTCCCTCAACCACCACCACTACCAGTTCTCTCCACCAAAACCCCTCCTTACCCTCTCAGCACACAACATAATGGCGTATGATCTCCTATGTGCATACACTATGATATACTCCTGGTTGTGTAGTCAGGGATTTAAAAGAGACTCGGCGGAAAAACCGGTTAACGTCCAATGTTTGTCTTGAGTTTATGGGGTGGAGTGTCTTAGGTATAATAGTAGTTTTAGGTGTTCCCACTATAACGTACCCCGGATAAACGTTTTAGAAAGGTATGCCCTATATACGTGTGCTAGAAAGTTTTCCAATGAATTATTTAACATAGTAGGCCAACACATGGAATGATTCTGCAGATCATTGAAATGGTTATTCCAAAACACCATGAAAAGAATATTTTCTCTATTTAACGTTGGTATCTCCCCCATATCGATCCCTTTTTTATTCTCTATTCCATATTTAAACATTTCTTTTTACCTTATTATCTATCCTCTCGTATTAATCCTTTCTTTTCTATCACTTGAATATTTTGAGACATAACCTCTTTTCTCTTTAACAATATTTATCTTTAGCTCGTTATCCATCTTTATACGGTTAGATTATTTTGAGCTCTCTAGTCTACTATTCCCTTTTATCACTCTATGCATGATTCTAGATTAATAATATACCTCTCTCGTTTTTTTCTTATATTTTAATCCATATATATATATATAAACTTATTTTATTGCTTAAACATCTTTCTACATATAAATCCTTTTGTCACTGTCTATAGCCCTATACACTCCTTTCTTTATCGATGTGTTAATCTTTGTTCACACAAAACATGATTAGTTGTAGTAAGGAACAAAATATATTTTAGTTGATAAAATAGAAATCCCTTGAAAAAGCAAAGGTAAGCAATAAAAATTTTTAAGTTGTGAAAAAAAAATTATGAAGATAATATATTGAGTTTACTTATCATAAACGTATATGTTTAAATAAAGGATTGTGATAAAATAAATTTGATTAAAAATTAAAATATAATACTAGACATTATACACACACATTAAAAATGTGAGTCAAAACATCACATACATAACCAGAATAAAACATTTTAAACACATGTATTAAAGAAATTAGTCAAACTTATAATAACCCTTTAAAATGACATAAATCTCTTTTCTTTTCTTTGCTCAGTGCTCCTAGCCTTCACACGAAAATTATGTACCTCTATATCATTATCACTCAGTGGTTATCTATGTGTATCTCTACAGACGTAGACTTCTCATTATTCTACTCACATTACTACAAATTATTATTTTAAACTAATCTCTTTTTTTTACCAATAATTTTTTTATTTCATAGCTCCAGATCTATATTCTTAATAAGTTAAACCAATCATTCTACCTAGAATTTTGAGCCACTATAAAACCCCTCTATTATATTGTTGTTTTATTTTCTTAGTCATAATACCGTTTCGCGTTAGATCCATGTGTACTAATTAAGGATAAAGAATCTTGAATTTAGATTAAGTGTAACTGAATTTTCTTGGAGCTAGGGTGGGAAACACTTAAAAAGGTATAGAGAAAAATTGTGAAACTTAGACTATACACGTTTTCAAGTAAAACAACTTGTATATTTCCAACCCCATAAGAACCCCTCTAAATACTATTCTTATTAATTTAAGTATGACATATAACTCTTTTAACCATAATTTAAAGTTGATAGAAAGTATCTCATTATTGTCAAACAGAAGGAGGTAATTATTTGATTTGAGTTAAAATTGGACTTCAAACCTCATTTTCCCCTGCGCACTTATTTAAGGGAGAACCACCCTCATTACATCTTATAAAAATTCAAGATAGATCAAACTTTAATATCCAGACTACTGTGTATTACGCCTTAATCCATTTGATCACCAAAATAAGTCATTCCACGATTATTAACTCAATACCCATTTAATGTATTTAACTAATACTATATCCCCTCTTCTAATAAATCCATCCTCTCGATGGTGGAAGTTGATAAAAAATAATATAGTTTCTATATAAAAACTACTACTTTAGTTTTACAGTAGTTTTGTGTTATCAAAATAAATATAATTTCTAGAAAAATATTAATTAAATGACACTGTAAATAGATTAAATAACATTAATTTGAACAAAGATATATATTAAAAATTAAATTATTTAAATATTTTTAGAAAAGTTATTCAAAGTGAAACTAATCGAACTACACCATTAACAATTTCAATATGGACACGGAAATTGAATATAGAATAATTGCTTTTGCAACTCACTATTATAAATTAATCTAAAACTTGAAAGGTTTTGAAAATATATGTAGTTTATATAAATATATATGGTAAAAATTAAGTACATATTTGATGTGTGTATATATATATATATATACCATAGTGATTAAATCAAGTTAAAGTTAAAAGGAAAAAAGTCAGTAAAAATTATATATAGATAATTTTTACTGACCTTTTTTCCTTTTAACTTTCATTTGATTTAATCACTATGTGTAACTACCATTTCTGGAATAAATAATCAAGCTCTTAAGTTGATTAAGTATGTTTATATTCCCACTTTAACACTATTATCTTTATATTTAAATATGATGCCTTGATACGGGAATAAAACAGAGGATCTTTGGATTAGTGCCCCAATGATATATTACATCGGGTTGGTTATTTTAAAATACTGTACCTTTATAAGTGCGTGAAAAGGCCTATATATATCGTGCATTTATAATCATATATATATATATGTATATATTATTAGTAATAGTAGCAGCGCGTTTTAATATCCGAGATAAATCTGGGCCGGGACCGAGGATTGAACCCTAGACCCCAGCAAAGATGTCTAAATCCTAACCTCTGGCTCGCCAGGTTACCTATATATAGTTATACATGCAATAACATATTATATATATATATATAATTATATAATCTCTAATGGAATGAAATTAATATTTAGCCAAAACATTCGGAATTAACAGAACGATATTTAAAAGGAAATAACAACAAAAGTTGAAATACTAAATTAAACACTATATTTAACAAATTAATATAAACATTATTAGATAATAAGCTCTAATAGATTCCCAAAATAAAAAAAGAAGCCTTAATTATCATGTATGAAATTATTGATGAATATGGCACAATATCTAAAATGATTTCAAATAAAATAATTATACATATGCTTTATTATAAGTTTCTGGAAATTTAAAATTGACTCTTGGACACGGGAATCGAACCCGGGACCTTCGGCTTGGTACGACAATGCTTTGGCATACTAAGCCACATGTGCCGGTTTCTATTCCTGTGTACAGGTGTCATTTTTCAATTTTCAGAATATGATATCGATTTGCGATTAAATCCTAATAAAAAACAAATATAATAACTTTGGTTATATGATTCTCGGTTATAATGTATTAACTAATAAAACAATTTAACATTTCTATTAATTTCTGGGGTATTCCCAAACAATAGGCAAAGTTTCAAGTTATTGAAGAATTTTATCTCAAAATTCGTTTTTCCTTCTCTTTCCATACAAAAGTGGGTACACTTGTTCTAAATTCAATAAATCAGGGTAAAAAGAATTGGTGAGCCGGATCTGGCCCACTGGTTATTATCTGTGAAGTGCTGGTCTAAAGAGTAGTTATAGTAAACTTATAAATCAACGCAAAGACGGAAGTAATGGATTTAATCCATAAATAATAGGTAGACCTAGGTAGCCTGGTGGTCTAGGGGTAAGGTGTTGGACTTCTGTGCTGAAGTCTGTGGTTCAATCCTCGGTCCCGGCACAGATTTATCTGATTACCAAACCCTTCATTCACCTCTGACAGACGTGTATTAATCACAACTTGTGAATGTGGGGAAAGCCAGGCCCTCCACCATGGTTCGGATTCCACGTTAAACTGTAGGTCCTTTATTTCAGCTCACAATAACCCTACCATTACACGTTAGCATAAGTGCGTATAACCCGACCGGGTAATAAGACGCGGTGATGATAATAATAATAATAAACTTAACCTACACATAATTATATGTATTATGGACGAATATTAAAACGTTTTTCATATACACAAATTGCTATCGTGCTTTGTTGTCTAAAATTGATCTTACAATAAAGTACACTTTGGTTCTGATTTGGAAACCAATTAAATGGGAGACATATTAGTACACCTTGACAGGGATTCAAACCTAATCTAACAGTCAAGAGACTGATGACATCTCTAGTGAATCCAATAATAAAGATTAAAACATTAATAGGTAAGAATATTTGCTTTATATTTTCGTTCATAAATTTTTTTAAAAAGATTATTTAGAAGCTTTAACTTATTTTATAAAGTTGGAAATATTTTCAAATCATCCTGTTTTCAATTTTGAATTAACGAGGTAGTTAATGAGTCCACTGTCCGGTTATTGACGTCATAATAGTGCTTCAGTTAACCGTTACAGCCAAACGCTACCAGAGCGCGTTATAAGCGCTCTTGATACGGCTGAATGAGCTTTTAACACGAGGCACAAGAGAAGACCGACTACTGTTTTAAATTGGTATCACTTTCCGATGATTAGGTTTTTATGTTATAAAAAAAATAGACACTCTCTGCGTAGTCATAACTAAAATATAATAGGTATTGATCGCATTAGCTTGCTTTCATAGTGAAAATAAGTTACAAAATTTGATATAATGTAAAATGTGAGATGGAAGATATAACAGCTTGAAAATGAAGCAGTAATTTTTGGTAATGTAAAATCCTAAGAGAATATACGTCGCAAAACATTTCATAAAGTTTGTCAAACTTTATTTTTTATTATCATTTTGGGTAGATATAGTGTCGTTTTCAAACCAACTGAATGATTATATCAGCTCAAAACTTAAACAAAATATAGCTCTATTATATAACGGACACAACAACCAATCACCTCGTTGATAAATTCATCACTGCAAAAGTGTAAGTCAAGATAAAAATGACACTTTTTTTCGGCCATGGCAAAATTTGAACCTGTGTCTCCTACTTAAGTATACAAAACTACCGATTGAAATAAAAGGTCAATTTGCGTTGTTTTTTTGCTTTAGTTAAACTCAAAAATAAAATAAGATTGTTTTATCTTTAAACCTATCTAACATCTTCATTTTCCTATTTTTGAGGTAATTACCGTGCATTTTCTGAACCTACTGATTATTTAAGTCTAGAAATCTATCTTAAATCTAGAACAGAAACAACATCCAGCCCTAGGATGTTAATTCATCACTATGAAAGGGTATACTCACATTTCGCCAGTGATAAATGGTTCAGTAATGCCAGAAATCAAATGCATAACCTTATCTTAACAGACCAACACTCCATGGATTGAACTAAGGTGTCAGAAATATCTAAGATAAATGCATATATAAATTTAAAATTATAAAATATTGGGAAAATATTCTATTTGTTATTTTAGTGCACATATTCATAATTTAATTTTTGTAAAATAAGATCTAATTTTTGTAACATTTAGCCAAGTTAAATTAATATAATATTTAATATTAGGTTACCGTTTAAGCCAAAGTGTAGGTAAAATAATATGTAATGCCATTTTATTTAATTATTCTTTAGGAAAAAAAAAAATACATTGTATACTCCATTCACCGGTAAAGGTATCAATCTTATATTGAAAGTTTCCTTTGTGGTGTAGTTCAATTTAATCTGCCAATGGGAGAATAAAACCTTTATTTTAAACAGGGTGTAGGCCTCCATACAATAATCAAATACTACACTGATAAATAACAATCCATTTTCAATAATACTTACCTGTATTTAATAAAAATATTATGTATATTTTATTATTAAATAATTATATTGACTGTTTGTCAAAGCTCAACATTCATCATGTATCATATTATGTAAGGAAACTAACTAACCTTTTAGCAATTGCCCCCCTTTCAAATACTTAGCAGAAAGGACAAAACCTTTCTGGAGTATTGAGGTAGGTTATGCTTTTGGGGTAACATGGGAGTTTCTCAAAATCTTATTCCCTCCCGTATTTCTTAAACCATCAGGTAACCTGGCAGTCTAGGGGTAAGGTGTCAGACTTCTGTGCTGGCGGCCGGGGTTCAATCCTCGTTCCCGACACAGATTTATCTGATCGCCAAACCCTTCCTTCACCTCTGAAAATACGTGTATTAATCACAACTTGTGAATGTGGGGAATATAAGGCCTCCAGCGTGGTTCGGATTCCACGTTAAACTGTAGGTCCTCCATTTCATCTCCCAATCACCCTACCATTACACTTTAGCGTAAGTGCGTATAGCCCGAACGGGTAGTAAGACGCGGTGCTAATAATAATCTTAAACCATCAATTCTTATGTATTTTAATTTGTAGATAGAGCTACGAGGTGTGGTATATACTTTTGTATTTAAATTATAACAGTTATTTTGCTCAAACACATCTCTTCTTTAATATTCTACAATCCACCTATCCATACATAATCATGACATTCCCTTATCTGGTATGCAAGAAACTGTGCATATAGCCCAAAAAACAGCTCCGTACTTAATCCAACCTCACTAACTTTCTCCACACTTCCTAATCTTACTTACACCCTTCGCTTCAACAACATCCATACACCGAGTCATATGTTATTTTATTCTTAAAATCCATAATGTAATACTTTAAAGTCTACAACATTTAGCCACGCCATACATGGCTTACCCCTTCCTTTTGATCCACACACTCTACCTTCATATATTTGCTTCGTCACACGATCCACACACATTTTCTCAACATACCCATACTATAGGTCACATTTACCTATTGGATTTCCTTTCAAACCGGACTTAGTCAACACACATTCATTAAGGACTCTATCAAGGTGACCTGGCGGTCTAGGGGTAAGGTGTCAGACTTCTATGCTGGTGACTGGGGTTCAATCTTCGGTCCTGGCAAAGATTTATCTGATTACCAAACCCTTCCTTCACCTCTGACAAGACATCTTGTGAATGCGGGGAATGCCAGGCCTCCACCGTGGTTCGGATTCCACGTTAAACTGTAGGTCCTCCATTTCATCTCATAATCTACCTACCATTACACATTAGCGTAAGTGCGTATAGCCCGAACGGGTAGTAAGACGCGGTGCTAATAATAATTAAAGACTCTGTCCATACTATTTTTTTTTCACATAAGCTTCTTAAGATATCTCATTCTATCTGCATTCACCTTTCTCTTGTGTTTCTCCTGACAGATCTACGCTTCTCCCAAGAAATATAGTAGCCCTAGCTGAACTGTCCTTTCCGTAATAAAGGTATGGCAGTGTTTCCTTAAAAAAAAATAAAAAAAAAAAATAAAAAAAAAT
>CABEEJ010002361.1:59308-87072 GCA_901482245.1 Timema douglasi
GGTGGAGGCCTGGCATTCCACACATTCACAAGTTGTGATTAATACACGTCTTGTCAGAGGTAAAGGAAGGGTTTGGTATTTAAATCTAGTAAGGAGAGTTAATATATTTACTTATGAATCATTATTACTATTATTATTATTATTATTATTATTATTAGCACCACGTCTTACTACCCGTTCGGGTTATACGCACTTACGCTAATGTGTAATGGTAGGGTGATTGTGAGATGAAATGAAGGACCTACAGTTTAACGTGGGATCCGAACCACGGTGGAGGCCTGGCATTCCCCACTTTCTACTTATGAATCAATCTATGTATTATTAAAATGTATTAAAATTATAAACGGCACAAAAGAAAGTATTATTAAATACTAAATAAGCTTGAAAAATATTCATTAAATACTGTTATTAATGTTTCTGTTTCAAATAAATAGACTATATAAATAAGCATCATTCTCATTTATGAGTTAATTAAAATATTAAGTGAATAATAAAAAAAATATTAATAACAAACTATTTTACCATTGTTCGTGAGCCTGATAATCTTAAAAGTAATATATTTTTATTTTAATATATACGTCTCATTGTTACTAAAGCACTTGTATTAAATGCTTATACTATCATTCTTTATAATTTAGTAATGTTTCATATATATTTTCCAACTTTTATAAATTTTACAATTTGTATATCTTCTACTAATATATTGAGTGATCTATAAATTAATATATTTTATTTATCTTCACTGGATTTTTTTTCTTTTCTTAAACCTGTAAAAATACTGGTCATAACACTAAATATGTATCTAAATCTTGTTCAATATTCAAGTTAAATATCTTGTGGTACGTTTTTATTTGTTAAGTTAGATATTGAGTTTGTAAAGGTATTATAAGATAGCTATTAAAAATATGTGTTTTCCTTGCTCAAAAATATATAAGTACAAATCTTACATCCGTTTCTGTTTTCCATACTGTGGCCTAGATCAGTTTATTATTCAAGCCATATATTTCCCGTTACCAACGTTTTAGGCCTGTCGTAGTTTTATATGCCTCGGTACAAATAGAATTTGATGATAACATTTAAACATGCACTGCTATAAATGTGATAAAGGGCGTTTATATTGCAATATACCGGATTGTCTCTTGCATCGAAATTGAGGTTCGAATATGTCATGTGCACTTGTATGTTTAGTTATGCGTGAATAATTTATGTGGTATTTATTAAAGTTCTTCGCAATAATAGTTTGGGTTCACTGCCTTTAGTCAGCCGTACTGTGACACCCACAGATAATCGGAAACGTGTGTAAAAAACAACCAAGGCATCACAAGAGAAAACATAGTTTTATTTTGAATTAAGTCAGGTATAAAGGTAATGAAGATACATCATAACAATGGCATAGAGAGCCAATTTTTAGTCTGGCAATAAACACAAATTCAAGATCATTAAACTTAATCATAAATATACATAATATTACATAAGATAGATCTTATCGACTAACTATATATATGAAAAAGCGAAGCTATAAAATTTACTTTCAATGAATATATATATATATATATATATAAATGTATTCTGTCAAAGCAGACACAAGGATAGTGAGATAAAGTGGTTAGATCTATGATATATAAGTTTCAAAAATTGCCGTGGAATTCTATACTTAAGTAACAATGGATAATTTACGTTTATAATTTACTTTGAAGTGTATAAATATGTTTCGTAAACCGCCGTTAGAAACTATACAACCTAACATTATAACCTAATTTGAATTAAATAAATATACAATAATTTACGCTATTAAAGCGCGCATACTTTATTTTAATAACCTCCCAGAAACTCGTAAAAATATCGATGTAATCACTTAGCTGAACTAAGTGGAGATGAGAGCGCGCCACAAGTACACAAACAGTACTAACGTAAATATTGAATTCTCCTTAAAAATAAATATAATTTACTCGCGGTTCATCTGCGTCAAACAGCACCAGAAAACCCATCTATTAAATATGGTTATAATAAAGAAAGCCCAAACAATAATTTTGAAAGGTATCCCTCCTCATCGTTTATATCCAAACAGAAATTTTAAATAAGGTTTCCTAGCCCTAGCTTATATCGGCGCCCTCACCTTTATGCAAGCCAGTGGTATAATGAGTGACGAGGTAAACAATACAAGCCATTATATAGTAGATACAGCCTACACATGTTCTCAGAGGAGGACGGAAAGCAGGGTGGAAACAAAGAACAAAAGTAAGGGAGAAGACTTGTGCTCTCGAAGCTTAGCGGCCAGTCCAGTAACTACTCGAAGTTTTCAGAACATCCCAGATGGCGGAACCGGAAACAACCTTGGTCAAGTTAAGTCCTTGTTTGTTGTGGGCCGGGCTTCGATGACGAGCGAGGCGCTGACCAGCGTCTCGTTTCAGTCGAAATTGTTCAAGCCACGGGAGAGGATGTCTTAGTGTGTGTAAGTGCTCCATCAGACAGAGAGAAGCCAGGCCAGTGTTGGTGAGTGTTGTAATTCCATATTACTGGGTGGTATGCGTTAGACGTTGTTATTGGTTGTAACATCGTTACAGTACTAATTTAAATAATTATGAATAGCTATTTAATAGCTCTAGTACTGCACTCCTTTAAAAAAAGAATATTTTTATCGTATGTAAACAAATTACACGAATCATAAAAACGCATAATATTGTTGAAAACAATAAAAAGTCTCATTATAAAGTATTTATTTGTACAATAATTTAATATCATTTTAAACAAATTTATCAAAATATAAAAAAAAAGTTTTTTAAAATCAGCTCGTTGTCAATCACCTATAAATTTATTTTAATATTTAAGTATAAACTTATTATTACTATTTACTATGAAAATACACTCCCAAATATCGACATTAAAAAGTATTTGAGATCATTTAGAAAAAATATCAAAATTCCTATATTGTTTTAGTATTGAATTGGCTTTCTATTGATTTTTCATAAAAATAAAATTAAGTCAGTATTTAATGTGTAAAATATTCCTCAGATACCAATATTTAACAAAATTGTTGTGGCTATATTCCCAAAACTTTGGTTTTCCCCATAAGGACCAAGGATAGAGTGATATTTTTGAATTTTAAATAAAAATTGTAGAGCCAATTTACAAAAAATAAATTGAATAAAAAGACCTTAGTATCGGTAAAATTTATAATTAATTTGAGGTCTAGGGTCAAATACAAAATATTTTTCGAGGTTTTGCCCTCCAACACCTAGATAACAAATTTGAACAAAATCTATAAAAACCATTTATATCTGTTGCCATGTACATAATACATACAAATAGACAAACAGAACAACATACAACCATGTGCACTGACAGATATTTTGTAGTTTTTTTGTTCGGAAAAGAATAAAATGTAAGATTCGTGGACAAAATTTTTCCCGATATATATTTTTTTAACAAATAAGAAAAAAAGTAATTTTACTATTTCTCTGGATGTCTCATAGACTTGTTTTTATATTTTAAACTATTATTTATTATTATTATTATTATTATTATTCAGTTGGTGCTTGCCAGGAGTGGACGTGAGTGTTGTGTTCTGTGCGTGTCTGCCTTTCCCTAGGCCTGGTGAGTTGATATTCAATTCAATATTCCGGGCAGTGAGGACAATTGTGCTAAATACTCCCATGCATTCTTTGGCCGACAAAGATTCATTTGGTGTTCTGGCCATTGTAAAGCAAGATTTCATCTTGACTGTCTCAAAATTAATGTGACAGAATATGAGTTTTTTTTAATCAAAAGTGGTGTTTATACTTTCAAGTGTGAACCATGTACTCAAAAGGTTAAAGATTAATTTGGGGATGACACCCTAACAAAATCTACTTCCGCACCCGTTCTTCCAGAGTGGCCGCAGAAGCCGCCTCAGGTAAAGAAGTCTTTTGACGAGCTACTCAAAGCTTCATCAGCTGATCGGAAATAAGTTACTATACAGCTGTTAAACTCCCTGATTAGCATGGTCTACGATCTGTATACTTAGGTAAAAGATCTTAGCAGCGATAAATGATGTACTAAAGTCCCAAATTTCTGAGCTTTTAGTTTCCAGGTCCCCGGTTTGCTTGGTTTCAGTCGAAACTCAATACTCCTTATCTTCGCAATCTTCCATTCCAATTGAATCTTCCGTATCTACATCTCACATATCTAATTCACTGCATTCACCCAAATTAACATTTAGCCAAGCTTTAAATGGTAATAAAAAGAACTCTGTTGTCGACTCTAAGTCTGTTGTTCAATCACCAGCTGGGTCACAGTTTGCGTCAGCAGGCGCTGATGATGGCGGTGTCGTGTCGTAAAAACAATTCAGTGAATTCCAAGGTTCACGAGGATCCGCTGGTTCAGCGCTCGTGTGCCAGAAAGTTGCTGACTGGTAATAAAAGAGCCACCGACCTACAGGCAGTGAACAAAGTTTAAAAAAAATCTCTATTCGTTACTCGTTTTTCTCCTGAAGTATCTTCTCTGGCCATTCAATATTATTTGTCTAGGGAACTCAATATTGAATAACTTGTCTGCTCTAAATTGAAAACTAAATTTAGCTCATATTCCTCCCTCCATATTTCTGTCAAAGAAAAAGACTATCCCATTACAAACAATGGTGCTATTTGGCCGTCTGGCTGTCTCATTGCACATTACTATGGGAAGTTGCTGCCTGAGCAGATAATCTGTGAGGAGTCCCCCTGTGTGTCTGCCCCTGTAAAGGCTGCTGTTGCATCTAACCTTGGCTCTCAAGAGGATTCAACTAGAACCCCACTCGTGACCATCGATGGAGGTCTGGAGGATACCACCCAACCCATCTTCCAGTGAATAGTGATATTCTATTGTATTATAAAAATGTTTGTGGTCTACGTACCAAAAAAAGGGAATTATATACAAATGTTTGTATGAATGAATTATATATTATTTGTTTGGTTGAAACTTGGCTTTCTAGTGAGTTTGTTAATGACAACTACTTTCTCCCTTAAATATAAAGTTTATAGAGCCGTTAGATTATATGATGAAGCTACTATCTCAGAGGGCGATGGTGTTCTAATTTCTGTCATTTATTCTATTTCTGGTGTGACCAGGAGAACAGAACTAGAGAATAATATGGAATGTGTCTGGATTGAAATACCAACATTTGATCGCCAAAAACTGTTAATTAAGAGCACATATCTTGCTCCCCAAATAACAGTATACGCATTTAATAATTACTTTTCATTTCTTGAAGGTGCTTTGGTTAACTACCACGATCTTAAAATATTATTAGGTGATTATAACTACCCCAAAAATGATTTAAAAAATATCATGCTCAATGAATTTTGCATTTCAACATTAAATTAAAAGCTACTCAACTTCTTGCTTCGATCAACATAATAGGGTTAGAACAAATTAATGACGCTGATAATGACACTAACCTCTTTGACCTTGTGTTTGCTAATTTTTACCATCCCTTAGTATCTCAAAGCTCTCAATCACTAGTAAATATTGATTTAGCTCATCCGCCCTTATTGATTTCACTTTATGTACCTATTGCTACTCAAATTAATGGCAACACCACCACATATATTAACTATGCACGTGGTGATTGCCTTAACCTTTACAATGACCTAGTCGCTGCTGATTGGTCTTGTGTTTATTCTACTACGGATGCTAATTTGGCTGTAGAAAATTTTACTAATTTAGTCGAAAGGAAAATCAAAACGCATATTCCTAAACTCATCATTCTTAATTCATCCAAATAGGGTTTTTTCCTACTCTTAAATACTAAATTAGGAATAAAAAATGTTTTCATAACGTTTAAACTAACAAATAATTATTTATTCTATTCACATTTTTCTCACTTTTGTAAATTAGTTAAAACTACTTTGATTATAGACGGAGTGGATTGGATGAACTAAATAGAAAATAATATGTAATGCTAGCCCAAGGAATTTTGGAAATTTGTTAAAAACAATCGTGTGAATAAAGCATCCCTGTCTAACTTAGAAATCACTGGCAGGAGTATTGCTGATCCTGTCTTAATTGATTTTGAGTTTGGGAGTTACTTTCGTTCCGTTTATAGCTCAGTCCTTCCTGTCTTACCTTGCCCCGTTATTGAAACGAGCTCGCCCTTGTATCCTTGCCACATTACACCCTTGGAATTTACGGTGCTATACAAAAAATGAGTTCTTCTAGATGTGCCAGGACACATGGAATTCCAAGTTTTATAGTTAAAGGCTGTGCCGGCATTTTCAGACATTTGTTATCCTATTTTTTTAACATTAGCCTGTCAAATGAATGTTTTCCTCTTGCATGAAAACAATGTGTGTTGTAATACCTATTTATAAAAAAGGGCAAATACTTGTAACTATAGATCAAGTGCCCTCTTAAACACTTTCTACAAAGTATTCGAGCAAATCATACATGAGCATACTTTCCGCAACCTTAAAAATAAACTTCCAGATAATCAACATGGCTTTATAAAAATTAAATCTATTGTCACTAATTTAGTAGAATTTCTTGGGCATGTTGCCCTCAAGTGTCTGCCCAAGGCCAGGTTGATGTTATTTATTTCGACCAAAGTAAGTAATTTGACTTAAGTCAGCATAATATTATTCTCTCTAAGCTTAGTAGTTTCGGCCTTTCTCAATCAGATGTAAACTGGTTCAGCAGTTATTTGCATGAAAGATAATTCACTATTAAAATTGATTCACACACCTCAAAAAAAAAAATTAGCCCCCTGTGGCATACCATAGGATTCTAATTTAGGTCGGCTTCTGTTTAAATGTGTTTATTGATGACATTGTTAAATATTTGAACTCATCTAGTTATTTACTCTTTGCTGATGTATAATTATGTAAAATTATCAAATAATTTGAAGACTGTACAGAGTTACAAAATGATCTAAACGGTATTCTACAATGTCCTTTTGAAAATGGAATATCTATTAATAAATATAAGACCTAATCTATATATTTTACTAGGAAAAGTAATCCTTTCTTTTTTACCTATAATTTGAGCAATGAAAATATAGTTCGCACCCTTTATATTAAAGATCTTGGTGTTCTCCTGGTTATCAAACTTTTTTCCACTATCATGTTGACCATGTAATTTCCCAGTCATTTAAATTACTATGACTTATTAATTTTTTTGCGTAATTATTTAACAAATATGACTGTTTTTAATGTCTGTACTACGCCCTGGTTAGATCTAAGTTAGAATACGCTACTGTTGCTTGGAATTCCATTACCTTAACTGACTCTCTTAGGTTGGAAAACGTTCAATTTTTTCTCAATAGCTCTTATAAGGAAGGCCCTATAGGTCGTTGTGTCAATAGCGTGAATTCTAGATTTGTCTAATTCGAACTTTATCATAAAAGAAAAGTTAAACTCAGTGAGTTATTTAAGAAAATCCCAAACTAATAATTTATCACTAAGAGGGTCTACCTATAATATCTAAATTTTACAAAATTTTGATTATTTTTTTTTGCATATTGTTACTGCTTTAAATTACTCTTTAGCTTTTTTGTTATTATTGAGATTATATTCTATTATCATTTTTAATTACCTTTTCTGTAACTATTCATAATTAAATAACATTATTAACCATTTTTGTTCATTATTATTATTAGCACCGCGTCTTACTACCCGTTCGGGTTATACACACTTACGCTAATGTGTAATGGTAGGGTTATTGTGAGATGAAATAGAGGACCTACAGTTTAACGTGGGATTCGAACCACGGTGGAGGCCTGGCATTCCTCACATCATTTTTGTTCATCTTAATTTCTTGTGTAAATTGATGTATTTGTAAAGTTATTTTGTAGTTTTCAGTGCTGGCCTGTCATAGATCTTACGACTTTTAGCCAGCACTATAATAAAGGAAATTGAAATTATTATTATTATTATTATTATTTGGTGCTCTATCTTACGACAGGTTAATTAATTTTGTTCAGTGACTTAGACTGCCAAAGTGTCCTGTCCTTCTTCAACTCTCAGAACTTTCTTATTTTCTTCCAGTTATTTAGAATTTGGATCCTCCTATTTCTTAAGTTTTTCTTTCCCTCAAACTTATATTATGCTAATTCATGTAAAATTTAAAGAGATTTCATCCAAAGGATGTGTTCGATTCAGTTTGCTTGTTTAGTATTAATTAAATACAACTAAAAGTTTGAGATACATTAATATATGTTACTGATATAAAATATTTTAACCAAAATTTTTAATATAACGTTTAATTTAATTTGTATTTGACCTCCCCTACACAAATGTTTACTTGTTGCAGACCTTTATTAGTACCATACTTGTAAACGTCTAATTTTTTTTTAAATTCATGGAACACTATTTTATAAGCTACCAATTAAAGTAAGTCACTCGACAATATTTTTCTCAAATGTTAAGCGACATCTAAAAATAATATTTAAAATCAAAAACTTGTATTTTTAAACTTTGTGTAAATATTCTAAATAATAAATATACATTTAATATTTAAAAATAAAGTTAAAGCTACACCACTACTGTTTTATTTATGAAAGAAATATGATTGTTTATTTAACCTGTGTAAGAGCATCATAAGTAAATTTAATAAATATATTTATTTAATATGTATTTTATTATTAAATACGAGCTCAACGTTATTAACACGAGATACGTAGACCCAACCTAATTGAAGAATATAATATCTGGAATTTTTTTCCCAAGTGTTGTAATATTTTCACCATTATTTGAAATTTAAACCCAAAGCAGTGTATTGTTTGTTTGAAAAATAAATGTAAAAGGAGTAAACATTTGAAATCTAGTTTCGTAAAAATATCCCTCCTCTACAGATCTAATTATCACAACATATTTTTCGTAACAAAATATCACCAAGGGTGGCTGCCCATGGACAGTTTTTAATTGTTTATTCAATAATTATTTATTTTATACAAAACAAATATTTTTCACAGTTATTTTTGTTTCCATCCTGTTGTTTTTTTAAGGGACGAAAGGGTGAGATTGTATCCCGAAACGAGGACTATCCTATCCCTCAAGCATTTGCTGTTATAAATAAAACAGTATGAAAAGGGTTTTGGGAAAATAAAGGGAGGGGGGAGGAGGCGAATTTTGTAAACATAAAACATTTGTAAGGGTCTCTCTTCTCCATAGTCTAGTTGGTCAGGACGAAGAGAGATAATCGCGCCCGGTAGGACCCGCAGAGCCGCCTCAGATGATGGATGGTTTGTTATTGTCGCGCAAACTGACGGTGGTTCCCCGACGAAAACCCCGGGACAACGTGAGAAGGGGTTGGCGGGATTGGGTGGGTTCTGGCAGAAACGGATGACATTTACATGATGTGGGAAGGAAGCGCCACAATACACGTTGGTTGATTGGAAAATAAAGGAGGCGAAGAAGAAGAAGAAGAGGTGGCGATAGACCGAGATTGGTCATTCTCTGTGTGTGTATATATATATATATATATACACTTAGGAAGCTCCAGCCTAGAGAATAAAACTGACGGTTTTTAATTATTATTATTATTATTATTAGCACCGCGTCTTACTACCCGTTCGGGTTATACGCACTTACGCTAATGTGTAATGGTAGACGAACCACGGTGGAGGCCTGGCATTCCCCACATTCACAAGATGTCTTGTCAGAGGTGAAGGAAGGGTTTGGTAATCAAATAAAACTTTGCCAGGACCGAGGATTGAACCCCGGCCGCCAGCATAGAAGTCTGACACCTTACCCCTGGACCGCCAACATAACATGTATATCTTCACCAGAATCGTTAGTGTTTATTAAACCCAGGAATTTTTTCTCTAAATTGTCATCGAAATTTTCCTTTTCTATCGCTATTCTCCCTCAACAAAAATGTGATTTTGAAGAATATTATGAATACCAGATAGAACTACAGTTAGTTCTTGACTAACGTTATTTATCCTCTCTGAGGGTTTCCTCGAAATTTGAAATAGCACCAATGTCAGATAGTGTTTAGATACGATATAATGCACCTCTTCTTAACAATTTCAATAACTGTGCATTCTTATAACCTTTTTATTACTCACACATAATTAGTTTTATTACTTTGTATACAATAAGTTGTACATAAATATATTAAAGAGCTCCTTACGTCACTAGGTTGAGACTTTATATAAGTCAAAGACATTTCAGGAAAGGAAAATCACCCATCGTATTAGGGCTCAGCATCCACTTTTATATGCAACAAACATCTCTTATGAGCCTCCTCTAACTTATTATGGCCGTGTCCTTCGAGTGTAGCAACGAACATTACGTGCGCAGTGGGCTCTTTTAAGACCAGCGACCCCATGCCTTCCATTTACCTTGTCATCACTGGATAACTAGTGACTCCTTCTCTCTACTTTAGCCAAATTCCCTCGGTGGGTGGATATGGATCCTCCTTCCGGGTATTATGGACTATCACGTGGGGGCACTAATCCCTTAGGAGAAGTCAGCCACTTAACCTCAAGAATAATTCCAAAAGTCTTTCAACCTGAGTTGTCCAGCGAGGACCTCATAGAGGTTGCCTGGATAGCTCACTCGGAAGGTTCTAAGCACCGACCACTTAGTGTGTGGAGAGTAAGGGGGTTGGCACAATTTCCCCCTCCCCCATTACCTTACACACAAATACTTCAATAGATATGTAGCCAACCTTGGATTAAAATCCTCCGGACGTTGCCCGGGAGGCTGCCAAAAGGAGGCACTCTTTAAGGATTAACGTACAAGGAATATCCCCCAGGTATAGATGGGACGACTTTGGTCCCGTTCCGGGTCAGGGCAGTCACCACGAGGGTGGCCTAGACTCAAACCCGCGGTCTTTCAACCCTCAACCTGACGTTACCCACACTACATAAACATAGCTTGTACTCTTGGTAGAAGCAAACAAAATGGCGATTACACAGCAATATATGTTATAGATCATAAGGAAATTAATTTAAAATGTTTAAAGTTGTGGTCTATCAATGGGAATTATATATTTTACAAGTCGAAATACGAGTTAGTGTGAATATGGCTGTACACACTCGAATCCAAAAAGACTATACCTAAAGGAAAAATGTATTTTAGAACCAGTTAAGAAAATACCTATTATAGGTGGCCCCATCCGTTAATCTAATCCCCGACCTATTTGTCACCCATAGTTCCAAAAATATGAGGCTGACAGACCTAGCACATGCGTGAACATATTTAGATTTTCTCGTATACTATTATTATAAATTGAACAATTCAAATTAAACACAGATCCAAAAGTATATGTTAAATTTATTTTAAAAAAAAATTGTTTGGTAGTAAACTTGGTAGCGTGTCTAAAATTCGTAGCTGAAAGTTTTTTTAAACTAAAATCAGGAATCTACACTGATATATAAACTATTTTTAATCATCATTGCCCTTTCCTTTAACATAAGTTATATTTCAAAATATTATATTTGTCGCATATGGATTGAAAACTATTCAGAGATACGTACAATATATAAAGTCCGGAAAAATAAATATGTATTTACGGCGTAAATAAATGAAAGTGTTTGCTGTCAATAAAGACATATCGTAAAGTACGAATACATTTTTTAGTGCTTTTGATATATTTGATGGTACAGCCCAATTTCCAAAAGAAGGTACTATAGCTCATGGCTTGAAAAGTTATTAGATATTCTTTAATGTATTCATCCGTCAATTCATGATATGTGGAGCTGTCACCTTTGATATATAGTTTTCAAATACCTATAAAATAGCATTTATAATATAGTAAAGTGTTATCTATGCTGATTGTTGAATATTTATTTATTTACGATTAATCTAGATCTATTTAAATTGGGTTGTAAATATACCTTATGACTGGCTAAATAACATACGTATTTCAACACCACGTCTCATAGGCGTTGAATCTAGAAAGCCCAAGTGTTCCCCCACCCCTCCCACAATAATTGTCGTAATGATGGGTGTGGGGGGGAGGGGAGGGGCCTAAATTTAAATAGTTTAATTGTAATCTATATATCTTTTTAGATATGCATATTTAATTTCTAGTACGATATGAAGCCATTATTTAAAGAAGAGAACCTACTGAAAATATATCCCCTATGGGTGACATGAATAAAGCCACGTGATGCTTGGTAGGGTGGAAGTATTTTAGGCTGCCTAGTGTATGGTGTTTTTAAGGTAGCTTAATACTTACTAGAATTATATTTTACTACAAATTTATTTCAAACGTGAAGAGAGCATTATCTTCATTGTGATTGTGAACATTTAACCATAACTGAACACTTAGTTTCTGATAATTTCTACAAACCCTTTCCTTCAATCAACTGACTTTTTTTTTAAATATTACAGTAGCCAAATCAATCACAATAACAAATTTATCTTCTTTTGTGAAAAAATTATTCCGTTTTTATTATTTTTATTTTTATCATTATTATTATTATTATTATTATTATTAGCACCAGGTCTTACTACCCGTTCTGGGTACACTCACTTACGCAAATATGTGATGGTAGGGTGATTGTGAGATTAAATAGGGGACATATAGATTTAATGTGGGATCCTAACCACGATGTAATCTTTGAAATCCACACATTCGTAAATTGTGACTATTCAGTTTTAATATTTTAGTAAATAACAATTACTAAATTTTACACACTGTCAAACATTTATATTGTAAAAAATTAGAATTACTCAAAACTATATTAGCTTTATAAATCACAAAAAAAAAGAGTATATTAATGTGAAAACCATATAAATTGAGTTTTATTAGCCCCTAAGGAAGATGATACACTTTGATCAGGATTTTTAAGTTTTTCATCGCGATTTCTTTTATAAATTGAATTTTAAAAATAGAACCATATATGATCTTGCATTATTTTTTGTTTAATAAAATGTATGTTACTGCAGAATATTTGATGAGATTATTATGCCAGCTTATTTTTTTTAATGCAATAAAAAAATTAAAATATAAATTAAGTATATTTTTACCTCACGACATTGAAAATGTATAATTTTTGGCATAAAGCTGACGCCATTAGGTACGCCCCCCCTCCAATAAATTACTTAAGTCAGTGCTTATGACCACGTCTTACTACCTACTCGGATTTTACACCTACATGTATATAATAATTTCAACAATTTACTTTTATTAACAATAGTACTTTAAATAAGCATAATTATAGAAAGTATTAAATTATACCTATAAACAGATTATATAAATATATAAAATAAATGTCTATGTATTATAAATGTATTATATATATACATAATATATAGACACTTATAATACATATATATATATAATATACAGATTAGTATAATATTCACACATATTGCATTTGTAAATATATTCACATCTAAAATTTACTAATCTTTTAAAATAAAAGTTTTCGTTTATAGAAATAATAGTTTATCTTAAATAAAATGAAGATCTTATCTTTTATAAGTTGCGCATCATCACCCGCACGCAGGGGATAAAAATTAAAAAAATGACTTGCCATTGAGAACAAACATTTGCACATGAAAGCCAGAAATTTTAAATTTTGTTTGTATTATTAAAAATGTATTATAAATAAAAAAAATGAGATGTTATGTAAGAGATTAAATAATACATTTCATTCAGGGATGCAATGCAGTTTATAGTATCCCCTGTAAACGAAAAGGGCTAAGAGGCCAAAAATGGATTTTAATTAAATTAAATTTAAGATGTAATACTGGTAAAACAGATACTAATAAAAAATTACAAAAATGCACAGAAAAAATAAAAAAGAGTAAAAAAGGTTAACAATGTTTAAAAGGTTAATTGGGTTGGAAAGGGTTAAAAGATAGGAAGTGTAAAAAGGGTAGGGTGGTAAGCGTGTTGATGGAGTCAAAATAGGCTGACCCGATTTTGATTCTATTTACTTTCAACTTTTTCTTTATTTTAACCATTTTAAAACTCTTAGCACTGTGCACATACGTTTACTAATTTTACCATTTGTTACCCTAAAAAAATACCAGTTTTGGCTTCTTTTTTCTTACCTTATTGCCCTTCTTAGCATTTTAATCCTTTCTACACCACCTACAATTTTGACATTTTTATTCAAAAAAAGAGGGTTTGATTACATTTACTTTTAAGCCTTTTTCTCCTTTTTTTACCAGTTTTACCATTTTTATCTTAAAATATCCATCCTGTTAGAGACCAAGTACTTGATTACTAGTAAATTTATATGTTTGTTTCTTTATCCATCTTGAATTAGTATTTGGTAAAAAATGTTCTCTGGTATATTGAGGTTATGTAAACCTAATTGTTAACTTAAAGTAATGAATAAAGAGAAAAATCATCTTCAAAACCAAGGAGAAATTATAAAATGATATTTCAACTTGAAATCCAAGGAAAATTATAGGATATATTTTAACTTAAAATGAAAAGTTAAACCATATGAGACACTTATACTTTGAAATAAGAAAAGAAGCCGTAATTTTGTAGTAATGATAGCAATATGATGATGAACTTAGCGTTTTTTGAAATGTTGAAAGTCTACAGAACTACTAGTAGTTTTTACGTTGGTAATAAGATATTTACACACTAGGTATGACATACAAAACCTAATTTCCACCCACACACCGAGAGTCTGACTGGTTTTCAAATAAGAGTATAAAACTCACTCTAGTTTCTTAGATAATCTTTAACATAGATGAATTCGCTCAAGATCTGTTGACTAGCACTTCTATGCAAGAACATCTACTATTAACTAATAAATTATAGTGAAATGCTGCATGTTCATTTTGCAATGGTATATCAAAAAACAGCCAAAATAACCACAACTATAGGTTGTCCCCTTCAGGTGTACCAACACAACATAGAACAGTTAAAAGCATACCCAACAAGACATATCAGCTGTTTCTAGAGCTTGTGCCAATATTACACGTGGTGACCCCATATTTCCTCAACAAAACTTATCGGCTGTTCCTAGCAGGTGTGCCAATATTACACGTGGATAATCCCATATTTCCTCAACAAAACTTATCGGCTTTTCCTAGCAGGTGTGCCAATATTACACGTGGTAGCCCCAAACTCCCTCAACAAGACATATTGGCTGTTCCCAGCAGGTGTGCCAATATGGTACGTGTCAGCAAAAAAATTAAAACAGACTTCTCCTAACTTGCAAAACTTTCTTATTATTACCAGTTCCCATTCAGGTTTTAAGCATACGTAATAATTAAAATATTGCAAGGGTGACCTGGTGGTATAAGGGTAAGGTGCCAGACCTCTGTGTTGGGGGTCCAAGGTTCAATCCTCGGTCTCGGCACACATTTATCTGATTCCCCTAACCCTTCATTCACCTCTGACAAGACGCATATCAATCAAAACTTGTGAATGTGAGGAATGCCAGGCCTCCCACTGTGGTTCGGATCCCACGTTAAACCGCAGGTCCTACATTTCATCTCACAATCACCCTACCATTACACATTAGCGTAAGTGCGTATAACCCGAACGGGTAATAAGATGCAGCAGTAATAATTTTAATAATAATACATTATTGTGTTAGCGATATGAAAGGACCGATTTATAGGAAGTGTACCTGCATTTTCGTAGAGAGGGAGTGTAAAACTATAAAGGGAAAAGCTGCCATCATTACACACTACCAAGAATAAGACCCAGATATCCACATCATAAGCAGTTAATTTCACGGGTGACGCCTTATACCATTCAGCCACTGATGTGGGTGCTACGCCTCTTTTAAATCATTTTACATTAATTTTACCAATGCAACACAATGATTAATAAAAGGTTCATGGCACATACCAAAGAAAAAAACGGCTTTGTTGGCAAAGTTATCTAACGCGCTAATATCGTGTTTGACTAAGCTGCTTAAGACGGGGAGATCTGGGTTTGATCCCGGTTGGGGGCTCTGAGAGGGTATTTTTCTTAATTGTTTTCCACTATTTCTTCATGCAAATGAGGATGCATTACTTCTAAGTTAAGCCTTTATAATACCTAGAACCATTAGTGTAATTATTTTATAAGCGTATAACCTGAATAGGAAGTAAGATAAATTGAAAAAAAAAAACCTTAAGTAATTTTAAATAATTACTTTAATAAAAACAATCTGTAATAATGGTTGTCTCTAATAAAATATTTGTCAAGAAAAAAAAAAGTTGTTGTGGTTTAAAGGAAGGGGGAGGGGATGAAAAAAACAAAAGAAGAATACGTATCTCTATAGTCTTAAAGTCGAAAGAACCTGAGTAGAAAGCAGTTCTCAAATCCTTGCTTAGAAATTCACCTCGCCCTCCCTAGCTAAGGGTAATCCTCGTAATGGCAGGGACCGGCCATGAATCTCTTTCTCTGTCTCGCGTCTCAAGAGGTTTGCTTCCGTAGACCTTTCTTTTGATTAATTTGGCTAGCTAGTTCCCTTCGTGTATTTTTATATTTCTTACATTGCCTCATTCATACTTCTTGAGATGATCTTTATGAATTAGATCTTGGCTTCATTATACAAAGAAACTCTTTATAAAGGTAGATTTAAATGTATTTTTAAGAAAGGTAATAAAAGTTGGATTATTATCAACTTGATTTAATCTTTCCATTAAGGTTAATTTTTTTTGTATGAGTGTTTTAATGATTAATAGCTTAAATTTCTTGAATAAATAATAACAGTTCTGCTATAAGTTTGTATGAAAGGGAACTTGAGAAAAGAAACAGAGACTGTGCAGTTTCTTATATCAAAATATTTATTTGACCATAATAAATCAAATATTGTTCTAGTTGAAACATTGTTTAATTTTCTTCAAATGTTTATATCAACAGTGTTTAAATATCTGTCAAGGGTGTCTAGTAATTATTTTAAAACTTGGTATCTTCATTTAAAAAGTTTCGCATCCAAAGCCACTATGGTCATATCAGATATTCAGAGTGTGAAGAAAATTAAACTCTGCTTTTACTGGATCAATAAGGTTTCTTAGCCAAAATATGTTTTTTCTATATTAACTCTAAAAAATACTGTCATTTTCTTATGTCACCTACATCCACACCTTATGATAAACTATTTCCTCCTTTTCCCGACACTTTATTCTGGTTTTGACCAATTAAGTTGTTAATTGGTATGAGGAAGTTGTCGGAAATTAGTCGATAGCAATCAACTTGTTAAGTTTCTGGTGATTTTCAGTCGATTACATAATAATACTACATCCTCATTAAAAAAACTTTATTTTAGTCGTTAAATTACGCAATCAAATACTTTCAGATAATGTTTGAATTAGGAATGAAATTATTTTGGTAATGTTAAAATAAAATTAAGTAGTTTAGTAGACAGATCTTTGAACTTTTTTCAATAAATAAGGATACAAAAATGTTTTAAAAATGCTTGGAATATATTTTATAAGATATTTAGACAAAAATAATTAGCATGAAATTCCGCTCAGACTTTCTCGCTCTATTGTTTAAAAATGGAGATATTTACTCATAGCTCGTAAGAGGTATAAGTAAAGACAACATATACTTTTTGAGAGAATTACTTATGTCTATTTCCTATGTCTAAACATAAAATGAGGACATTAATGCCTTAAAAATTAAATTATAAAATTTTAAACAAGGACTCAAGAAATGGTTTACGTAAATATAGTGCAATATATGCTTGGGTTTGCTAGTGTATATCACTTTATTTTACCTAATATATTACGAGTTATAAGTAAATATATCCACTTTTAAACAGTAGAGCGAGAAAGTCCGTGCGGATTTCGGTACCATCTATTTCACCTATCATGTTTTAGTAATCGTGAGTGTTATCCAATCACAATATTTAAGGCAATGGGATAGGAATGACGGTGGTAAAATTTTGAAGAAATGTTCCTTAATCCGTATGTGTGGTAAAAGTATACCGTATATAGGATGAAATCTCACGGTACATCCAGCTGGGATTTGAACTCTTAACCTCACCACTACGGATGAATAAGTATATAATTTGTTTTACATGAATTTTGACAACGTTCCCATGGGCGTGTGTCTCGTTTTTCTACTCATTCAGGAAATGTACCTACATACGCGAGGAAGAAGAGTAGAAATCAAATTTTGGAAATAAACACAGTATTTACTTTGTTAGGTTTTTAGCTCTAATATCCTCAGCTTTGTTAAAACAAACTACTATACGATATTAACGTTTATTCCACGGGCATATTTTTGTTGGCTTGATGGCCTAGACTACTTGACCACTGTTATATTATTATTATTATTATTATCACCGCGTCTTACTACCCGTTCGGGTTTTACGCACTTACGCTAATGTGTAATGGTAGGGTGATTAAATGGAGGACCTACAGTTTAACGTGGGATCCGAACCACGGTGGAGGCCTGGCATTCCCCACATTCACAAGTTGTTATTAATACACGATTTGTTAGAAGTGAAGGAAGGCTTCACTGCTATGGTTACTAGACAAATGAAATTAAATCAAAATATTAAACTTCTTATTACAGAAAGTTATGCATTTTTAATATACTAATTAATTTAAATTAGGTTTGACTGAGAATTGCTAAGTGTTTTCTTTTTTTTTAATTTTCTTTTCTTCACAACGTCCTCTTCCCTTTCGAAATATACGCACTCATACTAAACATTATGTGTTAGAAATGAGGAAGGTTTAATTCATAGGAAGTGTACTCTCATTTGCGTCGAATGAGTGGAAAATCAATTAGGAAATAATACTCCCTGCACTGGATTTTAACCACGATATCATCATCGTTAGTCCACTCTATTGTGAAAGCACCTTAGACAATGTAACCACAGGTGTGTAATATAATATTAAAGCAATTTAATAAATAAAATTTAATTGAAGAGATATTATGAGAGAATCGTTTTAAATATAAACAAATTTGATTCACCAAATTATACTTATTTGTATTCCTTTTGAACCCTGACAGGGAAGTCAAACAAACCTCATCACAATTTGATCACAAATCTACAACTCTCAACCCTCTCTCCACCCCCTTTTCACCTGTACAAATATTAAAGTTTGTATCAACTCGTGCTGTTAGTCCTGTGCCATTAATCATTAACATTCTGCAAGCACTCTAGTCGTGACAGAAGAAGAGGTAATGTGACGCCATAAATATTCAACATGGTGTGCCCATTCTTGGTCAGGCCTCCCTCCACCTACGGCTTTCTGATTCCCACCCACCTTTTTACTCACACCTTTTTTTCAACCCTCAGACTATTTCAGTATTTTCTCTCCTCATGAATTTCATGAACAGTGACATGTTATTAGGTATAAGTATATTTTTTACTATACCCTTCTCCCCCCCCACCCACGCATTATTAATTTCAACACACATATTGAAGAATCATCATATACTCTACCATAAAATATGAGTGACTATTGACATTTTTATGAGGAATAAATTAAATTAAAAAAAAAATATATCCTATGCTACTCGCTGATAATGTAGCTTGATATTGGTGAAAGAATTTTTTAAATCGTTCCAGTAATTTTTGAATTTATTCAATACCAACAAAAAAAAATCAAATCTTTCTTCTTTATAATATTAGTATAGATATTTGAATCTGTAAACGATATAACTAATTTTAAACTATTCTTCTTTAGTAATTACATAATTAATAAGTCCCTACCACAATATAATTACGGGAATGTAATGATTCGAATTTAATATAAATATACTGAGGATGTATTTTTCCTCAAAAGACGTATGAATATTCTTTCTCTAAATGGAACCCCTAACTTTTATCATCTTGTGTTTGCCTCAGGACACGATTTTAATGGGCTCAAACCCAACTGACGTTGAATAAATTTTATTGAGCAATGTAAATATTTAGCACACCCTCCTGTAATGATATTGGTTTGGATTATTATAAGTTATGTAAAAAGTCATGGATGAAGGTAATTTTTATTTAAAGTAATATATGTAGAGTATCCTTTTATGATTCATCCATGAAGAAACAACGCGCTTCTCAGAAGCAATGTGAAAAGGATTTCACCACTAAAATATATTTTTATACCATCTTTCCTGTTAAAAGAATAACTGCGTCAATTCCATTTAAGAGGAACAACTTTGCAGTAGGGCCTATTTGGCAGAAGACGCATATTCCCTATACCAATAAGAAGCTAGCCTTCACAAAACCGGTCGCCAGGACTCTTTCTATTAGTTAGATTTTAGACTGTTGATGAGGGGAGAAAAGAGGAAGGGGTATGTTATATATAAACCATTGCGCGTATGTTTAAGGCATCTCCGGGATCGGGTGACCTGGCGGTCTAGGGGTAAGGTGTCAGACTTCTGTGCTGGCGGCCGGGGTTCAATCCTCGGTCCCGGCAAATATTAATCTGATTACCAAACCCTTCCTTCACCTCTGACAAGACATCTTGTGAATGTGGGGAATGCCAGGCCTCCACCGTGACCGTGGTTCGGATTCCACGTTAAACTGTAGGTCCTCCATTTCATCTCACAATCACCCTACCATTGCACATTAGCGTAAGTGCGTGTGACCAGAACGAGTAGTAAAACGCGGTGCTAATAATAATAATAATAATAAATCTCCGGGATCCAAACATCTACACCGAGATCTCGCTCACGCACAAGTCAGTTTAACAAAGTACAAAATAACTTACATTAATATCACAAGTGTGCAGTAATATAAAACATATAATAGGAATCTGTATACGTAATTAACAGGTGTTATTTAAATAAACCGTGTATGAATAAACAGCCATCAACAGTTCTCTTTCTTAAATTTTATTAATATACCGATTTAATTAGTGCTTGAACACTGAGCTATAAACATCTGGTTAAATGGTATTTTTTCGGTACAGTGATGGTAGGCGCTCGATCACGTAGCTTTATACAGCCTAGACATCATCACAGCATTATTATATCAGGGAATTAATCCGTAGTGAATCAATCGACGCCCAAAGCGGGGTGATTGATTACATAGTGTAACAATTGAAGCCCAAAGCACGGCGAAATTAATTCAATAGTGTAACACTCCTTTAGAGGGAAAGTATGAAGTTGGCCCCATATCAATGGTGGCTTGTAAAAAAAATCACTGGAAATATATTAAAATACCTTTACCAACAAAATTGATAAACCTTTCGCTCTCGCTCATAAAGATTATATAGTTCTGATATAATCAGTCTGTTCGTAAAAAAGATAAAGATTACATTAAAAAAATATTTTCCTATTCTTTATAGTATGCAACTTGTATTTTATTATTATTATTATTATTATTATTATTATTATTATTATTATTAGCACAACATATTACAAGTTGTGATTAAAACACGTCTCATCAGAGGTTAAGGAAGGGGTATGGCAATCAGATAAATCGGTAACGGGACCGGGGATTGAACTCTGGGCCCCCAGCATAGAAGTCTGACAACGTACCCCTAGACAGCCAGATCATCTATGCTACGTGTACATAGGACCATGGTTCATTGACCGATGATCTGAATATGTATGTACTTGAATAGATGTCAATCTCATTTAATTTTAAAAACTATTAATACACACGTTGAAAACCATTGTAACTACGGCACCGTCCACATATAAGAGAAAGACATTTCCAATTAAAATAATTGCTACATTGAACCTTACAGATTTCCTATTCTTTTTATCTTAAAATATGCATTTAATGAAAACTCATAAAATTTGTCAAGCGAAATATGATGTATATGCATTTTTGTAATAACACTACAACAAAGATCGTAAATAAAATAATATACTCTGCTACTTACTCTATGAAATTAGGAACTAAGAACACTGTCACAGAAAAATTGAGAAAAGAGAAATATCTTTTTCCCTCAAAGAGAATCAGAATCAGATACATTTTCAAAAAAACTGAATTAATATTACTACTATTAGTATTAGCACCGGGACTTACTACCCGTTCGGGTTATACGCACTTACGCTAATGTGTAATGGTAGGGTTATTGTGAGATGAAATGGAGGACCTACAGTTTAAACGTAGAATCCGAACCACGGTGGAGGCCTGGCATTCCCCACATTCACAAGATGTCTTGTCAGGGGTGCTAAATTAATAAATTTATATATTTGCTTATAACTCAGAAATTATTGGTTTTATCAAATATATTTCAAATAAAATTACTTTATTTATAAGAGTACTACAACTTTGCAATGATAATCTATACTTTATCTCAAATATTTGCGGAAAAATAATCAAAAACAGAAAATTTCCCAGCTGTAAAGTACCTTCAAAGTTAATTTCATAGGATAATGAAACTTTTCATCTTGTTTATTATGAAAAATAGTGTCTAAATTATAAATTTAATCTAAATATTTAGATAGAATATTGAGAAAACTGATAATTTTAACTCTGCCCTTAATTGAACAACCCTTATTTTTGGGGATAAATGTCTTATTCCAGAAACACGTCGGATGACCTAATGAAAACCCCAGATAACAAGTTTGAGTCCAATCGTTAAATTATTGTTGAATCTACTCTGAGGTACAAAGAGGCAGACGGACATTCCTATGGCATTGCTATAACCTCTTTTTTTTCAGGGGGTCATGAAAAATCGAAATTTATCAAAATCTCGAATTCCATTCCATAGATGGCTGTCTAACCAGGTATATTGTGCTACTATTGGTTGCTCATAAACATCTGACGATTTACGCACGTCCATTACAGACTCAGCCTTAAAATATAAGTGAAGAGTTATCATTAGCAAAAGACGATTACTGGATAGCTAAATAGTAAAGCATTACCGTACTATGCCAGAGTCTCGGTTTCAACTCCCACATTCAAGTGCTTTTATTAAACAAATAATTTTGGATTTAACACTATTACTAACTACCCGTTCGGATTGTATACTTTTATGTGCTAGTTGGGATGATGGTTTTAAGGAATTAAGGAGGATTATATTTATAAAAAAGGTATCCGCGTTTACGTTGAAGAAGAATGGAAAATCATTGGGGGAAAAAACGCCCCTAGATAATTTTCCCAAAATGGTTTTATACACACTCTCCATGCAAAGACAGGTACATTCCCTATAACTTTCCTAGACCCTCGCCATTAGCTTGATTAGTATTAAAATGTATTACCTGAATGGCTAAAAAGAAGATATTTTAAAAATATATAAATGTAACAGTTACGAAATTATTACTTTATAAATAACTTATAATACAATACTTTTACTACAAACTTTCATGATATTTTATCCTTGACCAAATAATTAGTTACTATAGCTTAATACATTAGTTCATCTACATTATTTTATTTCTAACTGCCTAAACGCAGTCCAACTCAAATATAGCAAAGGATGATTTGGACAGTGTTAATCTCTTAGGTGGTCTGGTGGTCTAGGGGTAAGGTGTCAGTCTTCTGGGCGAGGGGTCCGGGGTTCAATCCTCGGTCCTGGCACCGATTAATCTGATTGTCAAACCCTTCCTTCACCTCTGACAAGACGTGTATTAATTACAACTTGTAAATGTGTGTAATTACAGGGCCTCCACCGTGGTTCGGATCCCACGTTAAACTGTAGGTCCTCCATTTCATTTCACAATCACCCTACCATTACACATTATCGTAAGTGAGTATAACCCGAACGGGTAGTAAAACGCGCTGATAATGATAATAATAATAATGATTTTGGTCTCCTCCTGACTGTTGAGTCCCCCAATTCCAAATTGTGATTGTGATTGTGTGTTTTATTGTGGACAGACATTATGAAAATCCCGAGTTCGACAAACGGGTGTGATTATTTGTGATTCTGTTTTAGAGGGAATGTTTTAGCGTTTGCGTGAAGTGAGATTTGTGAAACAATTAAATTTATATTTCTTGACTGATAAAAATTCATAACTCAGATTCCAAGGGAAGTAAATCCGCTGGTTCCATGTCAATTATGTCTTGTAAAATAACCCTGGATGATATGTTAAAATACCTTTCCCAGCAAAATTGGTAGCCCTTTTCGATCTATCTCATAGAAAATCACGTATTCTGATCTATTCAGTCGATTCAAATAAATAATATTTTTTTCCCTATCTCTTAGAAAAAGTTTTGAAACTATAAATCAATAACAACCAAAACCATTTCATTGGCCACAGTGTTTAAGGTGTCACTTTCACAATAGACATGGACTGACGATTTCAGGAGGATCGTGGTTCAAATACAGTATGTATGGTAGAGATATTTTTATTTAAAAAATATGTTTTTAATAACCCCTAGAAGATAATTATATTATAATTCCTCTAAATTAAACCTTACTAATCGCTACTATATTAGCGTAATTGGTTCATAGGCGTATAACACAAACAGGTGGAGCAAAAGTATTGAACAATATAGCAGTCAACCAATTAATAATAAATTTAATAGGAAAGGATATTTTTGACATCTTGGAATTTTTTATCACTACTTTGACAAGACATCTTGTGAATGTGGGGAATCCCAGGCCTCCACCGTGGTTCGGATTCCACGTTAAACTGTAGGTCCTCCATTTCATCTCGCAATCACCCTACCATTACACACTAGCGTAAGTGCGTATAGCCCGAACGGGTAGTAAGACGTGGTGCTAATAATAATAATAATAATAATTTATCACTACTTTCACGTATTTACTTCAATTCATGTGATCTGAAGTTTTAGATATTTTGTGTATAGTAAACATATCTAAAAATTACCACCGTTAAAAGAATACATTTATATAAATTTCTACATAAAAAATATGTTTGTATTCTCTAAAAGTTATTTCTATTAAAATTATACTACATATATTACAAAAACATTTCTATACCTCCAAATTAAATTAATTATTTTGTTTCTTTATTCCTAGTTTGGGTGGAGAAATTTACATGTTCCAGCTACCATACGTCCTAATCAAGCTTTAATTAAATTATATAGGATGAGGATTAGGAAGATAGAAATAAAAATATACTTACATTTGTATATAGTAAGAATAAAAATCACTAAACGAATAATAACTGTATTCAATGAACAAAGATTTGAAACAGAAAACTTCTCGGTAAACTTTAACCAGGTTCAATACGAGTCCAACAGCCTAAACTACATAGTCACCGGCCTGTGCTAATTAATTTAAATAACAATGACCATACGGACGTCATATGAGGTGTCAAATGAAAGGCTTACTACTGCTAAAACGGGGTTACAGAGAGGAAATGATCTTGACAAGAGGCTTTGTTCCCTGGCAACACTCCACTCACCGCCACTGGATAATGCATGGAGTGTTTAAACAATAACGGTAATTACGGTTGATTCTGCCCGTAAGTCTAGCGGGGGTAATCTCTGGTCTACGGTTCAGAGTTTAAATACCGTTCAATATCAACACAGGTGTTTATATTTCCATTCTTTGTTTTCAATAATTTCTGCAAAATAAAGACTGATGCATTTCTTTGAATTGGGAATTAAGGGAACGTGAGAAAAAACTACTGTTTTTATAGTTATTATAAAAATAATCAGGGTGACCTGGTGGTCTAGGGGTAAGGTGTCAGACTTCTGAGCTGGGGGTCCGGGGTTCAATCCTCGGTCCCGGCACATATTTATCTGATTACCAAACCCTTCTTTACCTCTGACAAGACATCTTGTGAATGTGTGGGATGCCAGGCCTCCACCGTGGTTCGGATTCCACGTTAAACTGTAGGTCCTCCATTCCATCTCACAATCACCCTACCTTTACACATTAGCGTAATTGCGTATAGCCCGAACGGGTAGTGAGACGCGGGGCTAATAATAATAATAATATTATAAAAATTCATTTTTGGTTTAAATAAATATAATATCTGTCCTGTAGGAACATAGGGTTTAGTTCTCTTCACATGGTGACCTCATCAATCTTTAAATATCGGTCAAAGGTGTCCTTGAATTTAATGACAACTTTTTCTCTTCATTTAAATATTTATCATCTAACGCCTTTATGATCACGACAGATATTCAACAACTGTTGATATCATCTGATAGAAAATAAATGGTACGGAACTTTGCACGAACTTTCTCGCTCCATTGTTTAAAAATGGAGATATTTACCTTAAACTCGTAATACATGTAAAACGAAAATAATATAATCTAAAAAATCCAAGCATAAATTGCACTACACTTTCGTAAAACAGCTTTTAATTCTCGGATTTAAATTTTATAATCTTATTTTTAAATAATATCCTTATTTGTATATTTGGACCAATAAAAATGATAGGTTTTGGGTCCACAAGGGTCGACATTTCATACTGAAATTTTAACATTTTATTATGTGTTTCACATCTTCAGGTTATCGAATTGATATTCAATTCTTCATTTATAAATTTCTACCAATAAAAAATATAAATATTGACTATTGAGTCTAAAATGGAGATAGATCATTGCTGTACAAACATTTCTCCTAAGAGATTATAGGAAAAATAACAATCTTTTTGAGAGAATTACCATATTTAATTACTCTATGGCATTACAGTATTATTGCGTTAAAATTTAAGTAGTATATCTTTAATACTAAAGATAATTTTTTTTATTATTATATCTGCCAATATCTCAGAAAATATTGGTTTTATAAAAATATATTTCATATAAAAGTTTTTTATTTTTAATAGTACTATAAAATTACAACTATAGGTTATTTAATATCTCGAATATTTGTGGAAATACAGAAATTTGCGTTTTTGTACAGTACCCTAAAATTCATTTTCATTGAGGAATGGAAATAACAATTTCATTTATAATCATAATCACCGCCTAGCTACCAAATCAAAACCATTATAACCTATTTTGAGAATATCGATTTTTTCTCCTTTTGCCTTTCATTAATCTACTCTTAATTTTAAGGTTAAACAGACACACAGACAGACGGCATTGCAAAAAACGCTTTTTATGGTTTGCGGGGTATTGAGACGTCGACAGCCATCAACATTTCATGTAAGATTTTTTTTCTACCGTCGCAATAGTTTACCTTTAATGTTAAAAAAGCCTATATATATATAATTGCATATAGCTTGAAAGTTATTGGTTTTATAAAAATATATTTGAAGTAAAAGATTTTTACTATAAATAGACTTACATATGTGCAATATTAGGTAATTTCATATCTCAAAGATTTAGTGATATATGATAAATAATAAGTATTTACGCATCAGGCTGGAACCCTTAAAGCTATTTTGCCAAAATATTGAGAGTATCCATTTATTTGGAATATTTATAAATATTCATAAATGAAATTTAATCAAAATCAATAAAGCCAATTTTGAGAAAATTTACATTTTCTCTTTTTACTCTTCAGTAAACTTGCCTTAATTTAAGGGTTAGATATCCAATTCCAAAAACTCCTTGAAGCAACCCTATGAAAACCCTAGATATCAAGTTTCAGCCAGATTAGTAAAATAGTAGGGGAGAGTCGTGTAGTAACGGACACTTAAGGTTTTTAAATTTAATTTATAATTTCATTAAATGAAAATGAGACAAATGACATGTAAATATTAAGATTACATGTGTATTTATATACCTGCTGTATTAAAATAGCTTATAGAAAATATTGTTCTTTCTAGAGTCGTTTAAAAAAATAGGCTTAGTTCAGTTTAAAAAAGTATTGTCGGGTAGTACCGGACATATTACAATATTATAATTTTTTAATCAAATTTGGACACCAAACTTCTCTTATTATCTTAAGATGCTTTTTCACAAGAGTCACATTTATAAAGAGAGGGATTTAATTCAGTATTGGCACAATTCTTGTGCGCCCACCCTTGGCAAAAGTCACACTTTATCCAATCCTCGTCAAAAAAAATTCCGCATATTATGCAGTCGGTTTTATTTTCAACTTCTTCGTTCGTAAGTTGTGCCGAAGTTTTGTTAACTTTTCTGTTATTTTGATGTAGTTTTT